>CM071943.1:29730000-29895000 GCA_036784905.1 Acrossocheilus fasciatus | reverse complement strand
ATATTTTGAGCTTCAGTTATCATATTAGCTTACAACAAACTGTGACTAGCTAATTAGTTAGTCTGGCTGTTGAAGAGAATTTAGTATATTTAAATTTACATATTTTCAAAATACTGTATTCTAATCACTTCTGGCATATTTTATGCCGACAGGGTCGACATGTTAAGCTTTGGCAAAGCAAGTAAGCAAACTCATACGAAGAAAATCTGTCAACTGAAAAGTCACCAACTTATTCACCTCAGCCGTTGAAATTCCCGCCACTGAAGAGACACAACATTTGTTGTCCTGATGTCACTAAAGGGGATGGCCTTTTCTTAAAGGGGCGGATTTCCCAACATGACAGGGTGGACAACCATTCAAGGGACATGGAAAAACTCTTCTTTTTATTAAATAAAAATATTGTTTTTATTACCAAATGATCGATACACTCAAAAAGCAATCTCTTATTTACCAAAATATTAATTTTACGATCTGACAATATTCTACTATCATTCAAATTTAATGAGCAGTGCATGGGACATAATAAGCATCCTCTTACACAAAACAAACAAAAAAATGTGGAAAATGTATCTAAAGAGCCAAGTAATGCTTTTGTCATGAATATAAAAACTTAAGCCTAATATAACACACCCTTTCATAGTCATTTTTATGTTTAGTAATCATGGCAAATGAGTTATTTATTTACAGGACAAGGCACCCTACAGTGATATTGACTCGTCTATGGTATCTATCCATCCATCCATTCATGAATGAATGAAACCTGTACAATGTTTTCAGTTCCACGTGTTTTAAGCTCAGTTTGTCTGGATAAACTGTTCTGGTTTCAGTTTTATACTTTTGTCTGGGGGGCTTTTGTTTGTTTGTTTTGTTTGAGTGGTAGATGGCGTTCAGACTCAGGTTTCTGCGCTGTCATCGGGGCTTTTGTAGGGACACTGGTTAAACAGATGAGTCAGTGGAGGGTGATAAACACACATAAGGATGTTGTTCAACCTCTCTGACCTCGTCTTCCTGCTCACATGATGCTGTTGTCACTCTTCTGCCGCCCTGAGGGTTGCTCACAGTCTTTTGTGTGCTGAGCTGAGACCAGCTTTAGTGTTTGCTAACAGGTGATTAACTAATTTGTTAGTTGGGATCTGTTCTTAGATCCGTAGCCTTGCTGACTTCCTCGTGGAGTCTTTGTTTTCTCATAACTGACCTGGATAAACACAAACCTGTTGTGTGATCTAGAGTTATGACAGGTGAGATAGAACACATGTAGTTTAACAGGATTGTTCTCGGTGCTGTCATTCCCTGGCAAGCCTTTTTAATCACTTGACATCCAGTTGCTGTGTACTGAATCATTTCGTAACTTCCCCGAGTTTCAGTGTCTTGCAGAATTTTGATTCGTGTAAGGAAGTGGTTTAAAATTATTTCAGACACTCCCGTAGGTGTTTCTATTTCTTCTTAGCCCAAAACAAAATTGCCCTACTTGTTGCCTGGAAGGCCTTAATATAGCATTGGGTTTTCTTGGTATCATTATTAACATTTATAAGACTCCATTGTATATAAAGTATGTTTTACTGGATTGCTCTGCCTTTAATATCACAGACTTTAAAGATTTTATTCGGACAGTTTTTAAATGGATGTTTTTAAAATGCCTCGCCACAAAAAAAGAAAATAAAAAAATGTAGAAATATTTTTTGCAGAATTTGTTTTTAATATTTTTATTACATCTTAGTTGTTCATCATTTCATCTAATAGTACTGTTCAAAATAGTATTTTTTTTTTTTTTTTAAAGAAATGCATACTTAAATTTGGCAAGGACAAATTAAACTGATCAAAAGTGACAGTAAAGACAGATTTTCAATTCTTTTGAACTTTCTATTCATCAAAAATCCTGAAAACAGGCATCACAGTTTCCACAAAATATGAAGAAATGTTTAATATTATAATCAGTGTTGGAAACAGTTGTGCTAACTGTCTCCAACATTGATTATAATATATTAAATATTTCTTAAACAGCAAATCAGCATATCACAATGATTTCTGAAGAATCATGTGACACTGAAGACTGGAGTACTGATGCTGAAAATTCAGCTTTGCATCACAGGAATAAATTACATTTCCAAATATATTCAAATAGAAAACAGCTATTTAAAATTGTAATAATGTTTTAGAGGGTATACTGCAATAAAAAAACAACAACGACAAAAAAACTATTGTTTTGTTTAATTTTAAACAATAGCGTAAAACTATAGCGTGAACTATTTTCTTGCTGTTTTACATGTTGGTCATTTGTTGATGATCCAGAACAGAAAGCCACGCTTTGCTTCACTGTCGTGTCAACATGAACAATGGGGTCATTAACATTTCCTGTTCATCCACTCAGCAGTGGCTAGGCATGTACCAGCTTCCCTCGTGTATTTAACAGAGCTGAGACTCCGGGTCAGAAAGGCTTAAGGGTAAGAAACTGCACAAAGGTAGATCAGCAAGACGCTGCATGCAAACGTTCCTGTTTTCACACGAATGATCTGCTGTAGGTGTATTCACCAAATGCCATCTCACTGCAGGAAGAGAAGCTTTGAACTCTGAAAACGAGCGGTTACACCCATCTAAAATCAGTCTCTGGATATAACTGAATTTTGTGGCCTACATTAGAGAGGCAATCTGATTGGCTGCTGCTGATTTGAATTCAAACAAAATGTTGTGTTGTTTCAAATCCTGTTTTATGATTAACGCCTCCCTCTCCTACATCCATCTTCAAAGTGAACGCTGTCTTACAATTACTAGTTACTAGTAATTTAGTTACTGTAGTAATATTACTTTTTGCAGTAACTAGTAACTAATTACTAATAAGATTTCAGTAATAATATTACAGTTACTTTCCATAAAACAGCTTAGTTACTTAGTTACTTTTGATGCCTTAACCACACTGATTTAAAATCTAACAATCAAATAATTCCTAGATTTATTTTCATAATTTTCATGACTAGCACATGCATGTGATGTCCCCAGTGCAGCAGGCATATGGAATATGGAAAAGCTTACATTCAGCAGATAGAAATATTGCATTATATTGATTTTGTCCGGAAGAAAGATCTGTTGTGGCTTTACTTTACTCTGGCATTACATCCCTCTGATCAGCATGTGGTACATTATATTAATATAATTAAAAATATTTTTGGAAAATTAAATAGTTTCTTACAAACTGTGAATTTGATGAAAAAAATGTGATTTGATCAAATACGGTACATAACGAAACTTAATCGCATATGGGTAACAGAAAAATGACTTCAAGCTACACATGACAATTAATGAGATGAATACAAGACTTCTACTTGAATGTCACTATCAATGACTATTGAGTGTTTGTAATAACTTCTGACTGCGATCCAATGTGGACTTTGGATCAAATGATGAGGCAGAAATATGTTGTTAGTAACATTCTAGAAGAATTTTATGTGGAAGATACCGGGTGAAGATGCACAGTTACAACTTTTGTGGGGCGTGAAGAAAAAGTAATGTAACTAGTAGTGTAACTAATTACTGTTGCCAGAAAGTAATAAGTAAAGTAACAATATTACTTTTCAAACTAGTAATGAGTAATATATTACATTCTTTGAGTAACTTGCACAACACTGCTTACAAGACTATTAGCTTGAGTCAAGTTAGAGCAAAATCTGGCATTTGAGACCATATTTTTACAATATTTAGGTGTTTGTAAGTGTTTTTTTGCTCAAGTGTGATTGCATTAAAGTTTTCTTGTATATTAGTGATGTATTTAATGAGAATCACAAATCAGAAAATGTATTGAATAGTTTTGCTAATGTCAGAATGCAGAATCCAAGTCGCTTTTAAAAATGATGAATATTACTGTGTTAGATAACATCAGTTATTTTCATAATAGCATATAGCTTTTCCTGTAACAAGGTCCTCTCCTGACAAGTAGCGGTTTAGGGTTACGAAACATTTATTTCTACATTATTGTCACCTTTTATTGGACCTGTAGCTTGATAGATGAGCGTGCCAGATGTTAATAAATGATTGATTAAAGAAACAAATTGAAGATTAATTTAATCACAGATTTGTCAAGCCCCTACATCTTTTTTTTTTTTTAGCAAAATATTAAGTTAAAATATTTTTAAAGATATATTTTGAATATTTTCATTTTAATTTTGAACCGTATTATTGTTTAACCCCAAAAAAATGTTTTCTTTTTCAATTCTTTTTTTTTTTTTTTTTCAATTCTTTGGTTGAATGTGTTTTTTCTTTCAAATGCCACTTGATTTGAAATGCAATGAGATTTACACTTTTTTAAGCATGGCTTTTCCAAATGCTTTTGTGGCCACTGCATGTGTGATGATTTTCAAAGTGTGGAAGAGAAAGATATACCGCAGTATCTTACAGTTGTGTCCCTCTTTCAACAGTCTGCCTGTATTTATGCTTTCGTTTGTTCACCTGATAATGGAGGTTATTTCTGTGGTTGAGCAAGACTTCTGTTTTGGCCGGGGTGTCTTTGAAGGTTATCTGCCGAGATAAAGCGCTCACAGTCAACAGTGACACTCTTCCTGTGATGACCTTTCCCAGCTGACCTCATGAAGGACCTTTGAATCTGCTTTATGGTGGATCACTCGCAGCTCTTGAAGTAATGAATGGTTACTTCTCTGAAACAAAGGTCTCACGGGGCAAAAACTGCTTGCCTCAGGTGCTTATGGTAAGTGGCAGACATGAGCAGCTTACTAATAGTTAACATGAGTTACAATCTAGCAGCAGAATTATAAATTGTCATGAGGAATTTCTAGCTTAGTTTACTTTAAAATATTGGGTAAATATTGAGAATTTAGTTGTTGTTTTTTTTTTTTTTTTTTTTAAGCAAGGTGCGTCTCCTCTCAGACCTGTATTATGAGGCCGTGATCCTGCTGAAACAAGTGAGGCTTGTACTTGCTCTTGCTCAGGGCGTTTTACTGCCTTATGACATTACAGCTTTACCGTTGAGATTTCAACATCAACGTGACAAGCGTAATCACTACCTTTACCTTTCATAATGGATTAAATCAAATTTAGACAAACCTTTAACAAAAGGAATATCACCAGCAGATTGAATGTAATTGTATTATAAAACCAATAGGATAAGCCTATTAATATTGTGTAATTGTGTTATATAACCAATATATCCACCTTTTTCTTGCTGTAAAATTTTTTTTTTAATTTGTAAATTTTATGGGTCTGGCTTCTGGTCTCATCTGCGTCCAGCTATTTTTAACTGTATTTTTTAGCTGCTTGATATTGAAAATTGGTGTATCTTACCATATTATTTTAATGTATTATCTTAATTATGAACACACTGGTTTGTAGTGCAAACAGTTTTACCGTTTACTGCACGTTGTTATTCTTCTTGTTATTTTCGTATAGCAGCTAATGAACCGAAGTCTCGCCCATAGGCTTACTTCCGCCTTGAAGAAAAAGGTGGATAGGAGGTGAACCAAAAAAAAATGTAAATAAAAACTTTTTTAATATCAGATTAATTAATTAATTTTATTTTTGTTCCACTGTCTTCACTGTGCTAATTGAAACGGCTGTATCTAACTTTTTTTCTTACATTAAAATATCCGTTCAAGGCTCCGATTCCTTTCTCAGGTTGGGCGAGCAGGTGCGAAATTCTGCGAGAAGGGCGGATTGCTTTATGGCAGCATCCAAAAACAAAATTCCTTCATGTAGTATGCGAAAAACACAACGAAATGCTAGGAGGAAAGCACTGAAGGAGACAATTGATGCTGGTAGGTCACGTGATGGTAACAAAATGCCGGATGTAATAGCCAACCTCCGAATTTCATTCATATAATCCATTTTCATACTATATAGCCTACAGCATACCTTTTTAAAGGAACACTCCACTTTTTTTGGAAATAGGCTCATTCTCCAACTCTCCCAGAGTTAATAAGTTGAGTTTTACCGTTTTCGAATCCATTCAGCTACCGGGCACTACTTTCAGGCGCTGCGTAATATCACTGCGCCTGCTGCGGCCATGTTACGGCAGCAAAGTTCCTTGATTATTACGCCGGAATGAGAGTAGTTCCTAATCATATCAGCCTAGAAAATCGCAACTTTTCATTTTCCGCCGGTCTTAGTACACGATATAACTACAGAAGAGTCAAGTTTTAAATAGGACAAATATCGAAACTCTTTGATCATTTTTGAACGCGATGCCACTGGTCTAATTGGATTCAATGACCTATGCTAAGCTATGCTAAAAGTGCTCTGGGGGAGTTGGAGAATGAGCCTATTTCCAAAAAAAGTGGAGTGTTCCTTAAAAAGTCGCAAAGTAAGTTCAAATAGTGCCTATTCAGACTGTGAGATTTCGGACACATAGATGTGTACAACTTAAATTAATGGTGAATTGTATTCAAATAACTGTAGGGGGCTCAAAAGTCGCAAAAATACACAACACTACATACAGTTGCTTTAAATGTCAAAGTTTTCTACATATTATGTGAAGAAAAATTTATGTTTACCTGTGAAACATTCTACCACAATACAATGTTCTGGGTGGTTGTTAGGGTGTTGCTATGTGGTTGCTAAGGGGTTCTGGGTGGTTTCTAGGGTTTAAAAGAAACCTAACCCTAAATATGAGCAGTATTAGTAATGCTTGATGATCAAATTTTAAGCTGATATAGTTAACGGCAGACTTCTATGGAATGTAATGAAAACTCTCTAGAGATGGATCAATTTTCCTGTTGACACAGTTGGAGGCTTTATAATGTGAAATAGGCATGAGTATCTGGACAAACCGGCTTTGTCAGTTCTCAAGAGATGATGCAGTTATTGCTGCTCATATTAACATATAACGCGTCCATTTCTCAAAGAAGTGGTACAAGTGTTGTAGATGATGGTTGTTAACTGGTACAGCTATAAATAAATTGATACTGATTAGCGCTAGCAGGAAGTAGTCATGCCAATAATGATTTTTATTATCATTTTTATAACCAGTGTGATTTGCTGTCATATGTTGGTATGCTGTTGACTTTCTGAGTAGCTTACCTTGTTGGCATATTGAGTTTTACAGATACATTCCATTGAAGACCACAAACTAAACAGGATCTGGTTCCTGGACCTGCAGGCCAAACCAAGAAAGGTTTGTACAAGTGCAGTCAGTGGATTTCAACCATTTACAATTATGTGATGAAAAACAACATTATAAACAAAATATATATGGGGTTGGTAAGATTTTTAATGTTTCTGTATCTTATGCTCACCAGCGCTGCATTTATTTGATCAAAAATACATTAAAAACTGAAATACTGTAAAAATTTATAACAATTTACAATACCTGTTAGCTGTTTAACCCCTTAACTGTCACTCACAGTTTTGAACATAGACATTATAGTGCACTATCCAAACTTAAATTTTTATAATTCATGAATGAAAACATTTTGTAACATGAATTTGATGTACCATTTCCATGGTAATGCAATGTCTGATTTTAAAATGGGTTTCAAAGGATGAATTTTGAGATTTTAAGTTATCTACTGATATATAATTTCTTATGATTTCTAAAGCGTGATAGAGAAAAAGGCAACTAAGAAGACTTTCTGTGACAAACGTCAGAACTCCTATTATGATGTAGATTTTTCAGGTCCACTCTTGTCATAAATCAATCTATTACTTTTCCTACATAATTTTTTTAACAAAAAAAGTGGTAAAATACCTATTTAGGAGTCTTAGAGCTTTCCAACGATATATAGTTTGTCATGATTACATTAGGATTTAATTGTAAAATAGTGAAGTAAACAAAGGCGTCCCACAGGGGACGGTGACAGTTAAGAGGTTAAATATATTATAAAATGTCATTTATTTCTGTGATGCAAAGCTGCATTTTCAGCATCATTACTCCAGTCTTCAGTGTCACACGATCCTCCAGAAATCATTCTAATTTGCTGATTTGAAGAAACATTTCATATTATTATCAGTGTTTTCAATGGTTGTGCTGTTTCGTATTTATGAGGACACTGATATATATTATTTTCAGAATTCTTTGATTAATATAAAGTTCAAAAGAACAGCATTTATTTGAAATATAACTATTTTGTAATATTTTAAATGTCTGTCGCTTTGGCTCAGTTTAATGTTTCCCTGCTGAATTAAAGTGTCACTCAAATATAATTTAATGAAACATTTTGTATTACATTAGAAAAGCTCACTAGTGGTCCCATGCTTTTGAATCCAATTGTTCAACTCACAAAAGGGCAATATTTCTCTTCTCTTGTTTTATTCATGAACAAAATTCAAATTTTGCCCTTCATCATCAAAGCATGGACAGATAATCCAGTGTACTGTCACCAATACAGTAAAGCCATTATTCAGAGCTCCCTGTGACTCACGCCAAGCATAAGATTGTGCCTTACACACACACACACACACACACACACACACACACACACACACACACAGACACACACACACACACACACACACACACACACACACACACACACACACACACACACACACACACACACACACACACACACACACACACACACAGAAAAATAAGGGTTTAAAATTGTACCTTTTTGGGTACAACATGCTTATTCCTGGAGCAGTACCCTTAAAAGGACATATTTGTTACCTCTTACATTGTTTTTTACCCCTAATAGGTACATTTTAGTACCTTAAGGGTATGCATTACTACTCTAAGGTACTAATATGTACCTGTTAGGGGTAAAAAAGGTACAAATACAATTGACGTCTAAATGATGACAGTAGCAATCAAAAGTGATGTCTTCAGGTCAACCGCAGATTATACACATTTAGTCCCCAATTAAATTTGCTGATTACATCAGACATCTGAGATATAGGCTATAAAGCTGTGGAAAAGCTGTAAATTTGTGTGAATGTTCTCTGCAACTATAACAGCTTCAGCTGAGAGTTTAAAATATCCATTCAGTACTTTGAACAAAGAAAATGTTGTTTGACTGCTGGCTTGCGTCTGTTTCCCTTTTACCGTATGTCATGGAAAAGTTATGATTCACACAGCCGGCCGAGCCTCAGGGTGCTACCTTAGAAAGACAGGAAGACCCAAAAATATCTCACTGCTGGACAATAGAGACAGAAAAAAAACCAACAACAATGGTGTTATTTAGAAGAGAGTTGAGAAGTATAAAACAACACAGTTCTGTGAAGTGTTTGCTCTAAAACTGTTGCACAGCTAGTTAGGATCCTGCAAAGACCAGCTCTTCGAGTATGTCTGCTTACTGTGTCGCTTTTCGCTCCGTGATCATCTCCACACATCACTCATGTAAATGAATCGAACAAGTGACATCCTCTATATTTACCATTCAAATAAGGCAGACATGCTTCACAAAAGCAGAACCGCCATATCGAGAGATCGCATGATGTCGTTTTTGCCCTAAACTCCAGATATTGTTTTCCAGATTAAAGAACTATAACCAAATGACTCAAACGTCAGTTACTCATCAAGCAATCAAAAGTATTATTACTTATTATCTACATTTTCCTAGGTACTTTTTCTTGACTTTGGCCAAGTTATTGATAAAGGTTCTGCAGTAATAAGATCTACTGTAATTTGAATTTATCTTTGTGTCTTAATATCATTATGCATTCCACAGTGTGATGGGCGCCAAACTGAGTACACTAGATTGTTTGTCTGTTGACACAATTGTTTGAAGCACAGCTTCCTTCTTTTGTATGGCAAGCCAAGTTAACATTTATTCAAAAGTATCCAATTTATCTTCTTTAATCCCTAAGACGGGCTTCTGATATTTGTATGTTTATCTTCGAATGTGTGTATTTTATTTTTGATTGATCATTATTTTATATAAGAATAATAATATGTGTCAATAGTATTATTAATGTGTATCTATGCACTATTTAAAAATAAGCATTACTAATAGTTATTTAATTCTATTCTGTCTTCATTTGTTTTATCTTATTTTTAGTTATAATAATATGCATAATAATAATGATTGTTTTTGTTATTAATAATAATGGTATTGTTGTGTATTTTACAATTAAATAAACAACAATAATAATATTTATTTAATTATATTCTGGTGTTTTTTCCTTTGTTTTAGCCTTTATTTTTATATAGGCTAGTTATTAATTGTATTTTTTTAAAATAATTATACAAGTACATTAATAATATCATTTATTTCTATTCTAGCTATTTTCCTTTGATTTATTTTATTTTATTTAGAATAATATTCATAATGATAATTATTGTTGTTGTTAATAATAATAATAATAATTAATTATTTTCATGTGTTGTGCTGTTCATTTTTTTATCTTATTTTATTTATAATAAGATGTATAATAATTAGTATTTTTAATGATAATAATGTTAATAATATTAGTGCTCATATCTTATATATTTCATAAATAAACATTATTAATAATATTTATTTAATCCTTGTTTTGTGCTGTTTATTTGTTTTAGCTTTTATTTTATTTATAATAATATGTATAATAATTAGTACTTTTAAAGACAATAATATTAAAAATATTAGTGTTCATATGCATTTCATAAATAGATGCCCATTGATAATGAATGATATTTTTGGTTTGCGAAGTATGTGTGAACATGGCCTGCCATAGGCTTCTTTCCACATGACGCCAGAGAGGAGGCGGAGCAGCTGGATGAACAGGGCAGGTGAGCGCGCAGGTGGAGCGCAGCGTCGAGTTTCTCAGCAGCTCACAACAATACTCGAAGAGGCCTCTGGGAATAACGCAATCCAACTACCATGATACAAAACAAGGTCAGCTTTGGAATACACCTGCTTTAATAACCGAATGCTTGTTTGAGCTTTTGTAAAACTCCGATTACTTGGACAAACGTGTCAGTCGTGGAAATGATCAGTTCAGAGGCTTTGCGTCCGACGCCGAACCCCGCGCGTAAAGCGCTCGGAAAGCTCGCCAACAGGCTGGAGGAGGTGAAGAACCCCTGGAGACAAGGAGCAACAACGCTCGAGTTAAGCCACAACGAAACCGCTCGGCTCGCCACCGACGCGCTCCTGGAGCACGGAGAGAAGGAGTACAAAAAAGTCTTGCATGACGAAAGAGAAGTGAACTTTCTTTCCTCGCTGGAAATACGCTATATCACCGAGAATGTGGCCAAAAGTGGCGTTGAGGATAGCAGTACTAATGGAGTGGACATAGAGGAGGGGGACACGGTGTCCGAGCTCACTTCAGGGACTTATTTCCCCATGATGTCCGACGAGGAGCCGCCACTGTTGGAGCTGGGCTGGCCAGAGGTTTCCAACCGATTTGGACCCACAGAAGCGCAGATCCACTTCCAGAGGGACAAGTCGCAAAATGTCAAAGATCTCATTCGATCTCTTATTGGTAAAGCCAAGAAGGTAAGAACAACACTCGTACCGTAGAAAAATGTGCAAAACATTTGGCTAATGCGGTTTCCTTGTGGTTTACAAATATGTTTTCCATGAAACTTGCATTTCTGCGGCTGCTTTGTATGTGACGTGTGACGTCACACGTAAACAAGATACATTTTTAACATGTTTCAGACAGGTTCGTTTGGACACAGCCTGGGTTCTTTTTAGGTGCTTTTGTTCAACTATAACCTTTATGCACCACAAATTGTGCTTAGGAAATAATCAGACTCCTAAAAATGAATTTTGCCACACATAAACCTGTGTAAATGTTTTTGAAATGCAAATATCAAAACAAAAATGAAACTTTTAACAAAATAAAGCTTGTTTTAAAACAGTGCTGTTCAAATGCACGTCATAAATTCACTTAAAATCAGCAGTTAAGTGTGTAATGGAAAGCCATTGCAAAAATATAAAAGTGAACCGTTTTTTATTACAGTTACATTCAGACATTTTATAAGTGTGAGATGAGATCACTCTTGGAGAATTTGAAATTGCATAAAAAATACATAACACATTACAAACATCTAAATTGCTTGATAATTATCATGCAATGATCACCTGAAAGCAATAAAGTAATTATTGGAGAATGTTTACGGTTTGTGGTTTATTTGAATGCATGCCCTAACACCTTTTTTTTTTTTTACACCACAGGTTATCGCTGTAGTCATGGATGTTTTTACAGACGTCGACTTGTTCTGTGACCTAATGGAGGCCTCCAGCAAGCGCCGGGTTCCAGTGTATATTCTACTGGACGAGAAGAATATCAGCTATTTTTTGAACATGTGCTCAGAACTGGACGTCCAGAATTCACATTTGAGTGTAAGTCAGACGCTGACGCTTTCATAAAAACGGTGTGGTCCAGCTCACGAGTTCTTATCCTTGCACATAATAAGTCTCAAGAAAGTGTTCAATAAGATGGGTGTTCTCAGATTTGTATATGAATACATCTGTCAGTCAACAGCAAAACATAAGTCTTACGTATGATTCCTTAAATAAGTCTGTTAGGTCATTTACATCAAATGTCAAGATGAATGAGCACACATTTCAAAAGCTTTTTTGTCAAAACAAAACAGCTTTTTATTCTGTTGCTAATATTAATATTTGTGTACCAGTCCAGAACTCCGATTCTAATTGCATTCAAAATGTACTCTTTGTGTTTTTAACCAAATGATTAATTACCATTTATTCAATGCTGCTTTGTTTCAGAATATGCGGATAAGAAGTGTGTGTGGAGACACGTATTGCACCAAAAGTGGGAAAAAATTCACAGGACAGGTTAAAGAAAAATTCATGATCATTGACTGTGAGGAAGTCGTAGCTGGATCATATAGGTATGTTAATCATGTTGTTTATGCATTGTGTAATTTAGTTTGAAAAATCCTGTTATGTAATCATAATTGTTTTTTTTTTTACCAGAATAGCATAATTACTGGAGTTATGTTTACTACTGTGAATCTTAGGAATTTAATGAGATCCTTTAAATGATGGTGCTTTAAGAATCATTTTGCTTAAGATGACCAAGTTTTACCACAGTGTTAAAATTGTTGACTGGTTACAAAGTTAAATCTCTAAAGGGCTGCACCATTGATTTTATAAAAGGTATACAATTCAACAGCAAAAACCTTTATAAACCGATAGGTTAGTACATGAAAGTGCCAGACCAGTGTTTTATTTATTTTTATTTTATTTATATACTTTTAGTTTTTATATATTTGTGCTTTTTATTAGTTAGTTTTTTAATATATTTAGGTTTAATTTACTTCAATTTCAGTTTAAGATTAAGTTCAGTTTTAATGGTTTATTTATTTCCATTTTCCAAGTAATTCTACACTGTTATAAAATACTGGTCATTTCCTGCCTGGACATTATCCAGTAATTTCACTGACATTTCCGTTAAGCCTAAAACACAATACTAAATTCAAAATGCAGGAAAAACACCTGTAAAAAAATGAATATGAAAAATTACTTCATATTAATACAGTACATTGTGCCCTATTTTTACTTTTTTTTTTATACATTGAGTGCTTCAACCTTAAACATATTTTAGTTATTTGCTAAGAACTCATTTTCACAAGTTTTTTTTATATCATTTTTATTTCATTTCAGCTTTATTTCAATAAAACAGTTTTTAGAAGTTTTAGTTAACAATATTGACCCAGACATGCTGTACCTGCTAACCAGTATGTTTGTGTAGCATGTCACAGCAGGTTTTTCAAAGCCAACTACGCTAGAAGAAACACACATTTTTTGACAGGAGGAATTCAGTTGCTTTAAATTATTCATGTTGAAATACCCATCAGTCCAGGCTTATCTCATGCCACTCATATCACTCTGTATTATGTAAATCATTTTAGCGCATGGCAGCGTTTTGGCAGGAAGATGACAAGACATGCACCTCATGCGCTCCAGCAGACATCTGTAGACTTGAGCAGCTTAGCAATGAAAACATGATGATTCTGCATTTCTCAGAGACCGTGTTGCCTGAGCATTAGCATTAGCCTCAGCGCCGTCGTGGCTGGCAGCTTTCAAGCCTCAGTGGCTAATTTGATGGAGTTTTTTAGTTAAACTGATGAATTATGCAGGCACTATGTTGATTTTGAACAATTATGCTACTTAAGACCCAACAAACGATCTCAGTCTTGCGGGCTAATCTGCTCTTCAGTTATGATTATTAGGAGTGATTAGGAGGAATGAGTTTGTGAAGGAGTTGTCTTGTTAATTCAGGGTAAGTGTGACTGATAGCGGCCTGTGGATAAATTCACGCAGCGGCCTGTGTTAGCACGCAGTAGTGTGGATAGTGGGTGAGGCCACACTCATGTGTTAAAGGCTCTGCCCACATAATAGACAACAGGGAGCTTTGTTTGACTAGAAGTCCATACAGTTCGAAGGGAAATTGATTGCAAGCATATTACTAACAATTTAAGATTAGACTTTTTCACCAGGAAGGAAATGGTTAACTGATATTGATGCATGCTGGGATACAGTATTCTGTATTTTGTGCTCTTTTAACCCTGCAAAGTATTTCATATTTGAAGAGGAAAAAACACCTCAGCTTTATTTAGTGGCCCAAACTATGCAATTTCTTGCTGTTGCTGATATTCATATGACCAAAACATAAAATCAAATTCAGCTTGTAATGCAAATCAGTGAGATCTTTATAACAGTGTAGCAGACTACTTGCATAAAATCCATATAAATATATCTCTCAATAATATGTCTTGGTAAGATGATATTTAATGCTCTGTACTTTCAAAACATTTAATGCAATGCAATACAATGATGATTGAGAGATGAACAAATAAACTCAACGGCCTGATGATACTCATGTTTTAGCATGGTTTTCTAAAAATTATGTATGGATAATCAAATAAATCAAACAATATAAAATGCATTACTTTGAGGAAAAATTAAATAAATCATTAGATTTCACAGGAAAAAGACCACAACCTAAAGGTAGACATTTTTATAATACTATAAAGCTTTTTACTAAAAAGTATGAACTCAGTATCAATCAGGCAACAGAAGGCATGTAGTAGATGGTGTATGTTTTGAACATGATGTTCATTTACAAGCCCTAGAAATGTCTATATGTCACTGTAGACTTTATAGGGTTAAAACCGGAAAATACCGTGATGATCTAATGTAAAGCTTATCACATGCTGTTCTACTTCAATGTTATGCAAGACATTTGAGTAATGCCATAAACAGATGGTTAACTTGAACTTAGTCAAACACTTGTTAGCATAAGTCACCTGAACCATCCATAAAACTGACAGGACAGAATCTTTGAACCTCATTTATGAAACCCGAGCAGAATGAATTTCTATGCAACGGTTTATGCGAGATGGTTTTCAGAAACTTGTTCTCCTCATGTTTCACGAATGAATCCATTTGTATCAATGTGACATTTTATATTCTGTTTTATGTCAAATCTTCTGTAAATTATGGAATTTTTCCAAGAAAAACTTTAGGTTCTGCTTCAAAATGAAATAAAACAGAATAAATTTCTGTGCAACAATGCAATGTTTTACGATCGATTATACAAAAACTTATTCTGCTCATATTTCATGAATGATTCCTTTTTTTATAGATGGGATATTTTTCAGAATCTTTTCTTTTTGTAAATTATGCAATTTTCCATGAAGTATTTTAGGTTATGCTTCAAAAATGACATTTTCTTCCTCTTCTTCCCTCTAGTTTTACATGGCTTTCAGGCATGGTTCACAGCAACATGCTAATGCACTTCTCCGGCCGCGTTACAGACTGCTTTGATCGCGAATTCCGTTGCATGTACGCAGATTCCCAAATCATAGACCGTTTCTTCAATCCAGATGAAGAAGGGCTGCCTGGTTACTCTTACCACATGCCGGTACCAAACTTGGGCTTGGACTTTCTTGCAGACTACGGCAGCAGGGAGCGAGTGTATTCAGAGCACTCCAGTAGCCAATCCAGTGACAGCGTTTCAAGCATCAAAGCAGCTCCTCCAGGCATGAAACCTATTAAAGTTAAAGTCACGGTTGACAAGAAGAACCCTGAAAACTCTCAAAAGCCTCCTGACAGGAAGGGCGTCACGAGTCCAGTGCTTCAGAAGTCCTCAGGACCCCACATCGGAAGAGGTTCTCCGAGTGGGAGTCAGGCGGTCGACCGCACTTCCTTAGGTCAAACCGCTGGTGTTGAATGGTCCAAAGTAGGAGCGACGGATTACCTACGCTCAAACATTCCCGGACAGGCTTCCAAACTCCAGACTTTAGGTCTCTACAGTTCTCCAAAACCTCCATCACCAACTCAACAGTCTCCAGCCGACAACAAGGTCACCTCCAAATATCGACTTCCCGCCCCGTTCATTAGTAAGTTCACTGATTTGTTCAGCTCAAAAGAGAAGGACTCCCACTTGTTCCAGAAGGTTCCTACTCATTCCTCTCCGTTTGGCGGGCCAGATCTCTCTCAGAACGAACCAGAGTGTAAGCAAGGTCCTCCTCCACCAGGACCCATGCCAGCAGACAGGATGGGCCCGGGGAAAGGGATACATCGGCGGGACGAGAAACGCATGACGTTGGGTCACAGCAAATTGGACCTTGTCAACCAGTACAACAAGTTAAACCAATCCAAACAGGTATACAGTCGCTTTGAGCTAAAGAACAACATACCTCAGTAATGCTGGACCGGACTGAGCATTCTTTCTGCTCGACTCTTGTACATAGCTGTTATTGTGACTGTGCAAAGGGATGACAGTTTTCTCGGAGTGCGATTGTTGCTCTTTTTTTCTACACAAAACAAAAAATCAACCAAGGTTGAGAGGCGAGGAGTGTTTTTTGTGCTTTTGTCTTTGTAATAAAAACAAAATGCTTGGTACTAATGCTGCCTGCAAGTTCTTCTGGGAAGATCATATTTACGACATGAAGTGATTTTGTTTTGAGAAAAACGAGAAGCAATAGTGCTAGTGAAACAGCGTGAAGAGTAAATTAATTATTTACATTTAAAACGTGCATTAATTATACATTTGTTTTTCATAATATTCCCACCTATATAAAGCATTTTTATATATAATATTGTGTTAATGTTAATTATCAGTATTTTCTTTTTCCAAAGAAAATTAGAAAGGTTTCGCAGATCTGTTGGGGTATAAAACAAATAAATTTATTGGATTTTTAAAAATATATATATTTTATAGTATTATATTTGTTTGGACAAGTCGCCTAACATTACATACAGTACATAAAATATTTTCAAAATCAGCTTTTACTTACATTTTTACAAACAACATTTTCCAAAACCAAGACATATAATTATTATTTTTTTAATTTGCATGGCTCTAAATTCAGAAAGTCTGTGCTTAAAGAAAATCCCAAGTTCCTCCACTGGTGATTACGACATTGTTGTGGCTCATGTTGTAAATATGATCATTCTTGTATGGTTTGAAGGCAGCGTTGGTACATAATACTTTCAGTAGTGTGTAAATACAAACCATTCCTTCATGGGGCATTTTTGTACTTTTGATGTGTTTTTTTTTTTTTTTTTCTATCCGCCACTTTAGCTGGCAAAGCAGATGGTGTTGATTTAAATGTAGCCGCTCTGTCTGCCACTGAGTATTACCCTTGGATAGCATGATTGAGGAGGTTACGCGTATAGTCTTCCAAACGTTCTCATGTGTTTGTACTAAAATGTGATTCTCGTGTCACTGAAGACATGCATTTAGAGACTCTAAAATGCACTTTGGGTAACATTGCAATTAGCTGCTTAACTATAAAGTACTGTATTAATTCAGTGAGGCCTAGACTCACTGCATCTCACGGTGGACTGATGCAATAGTAGCTAATTGCAAGGAAAACATTATTTACATTATTATTATTTTTATTAAACAGGTAAGCTTTTCCACCTTTTGTTGTTTGCCAGTGCTAATGAAGCGAATTTGTGTGTAGAAGTGTTTGCGACAGCCTACATTGAATGCTAATTAGCATTTGATGGATTTGTTGTCTCTTTATGCATGCATGTTTGACTTGACTTGACTACAGATCTATAGTCTCTACTGCATTCTTAATCTAGAAGCTTTTAGGAGATACTGTGAATATGTGAAGATGCACTCTTCGGATGTTGAAGTTTTCTTGTAGGACTGATTCAGAATCAACTTCGTTCACCAAATACCTTCATAAAGTGGCTGAGAAGCCAGAGATGTAGACTAGAGTAAAGGTTCAGCAGCTATAAAGTAAAAGTGCTGATCCGAAATCAGGTTTTACCTTTCATATCCACGTCAACATAAATATCTGCTAGGTAGGAGCAGATCCTTTTACAGTTCAGTTATTTAAAATGTTTGATCACGATTACAGATTACAGGTAAATTGCTAACTTTTGTTACACAAGCCAATAACTGCCGATCCACCTGCTGAACACCTCTTGAAAGGCCTTGAGCATACTACTGCTTCACTAGTAACCCAGTTAGTGCCTACAATAGTTATTCATTCTAAACATTTATTATTTTTGCTCGCCTTCTTGGTAGTGCGCTTTTGCCTTCCGGTGACTTGCTTTTTTTATTTGTTGTTTGCTTTTGTATGTACATATGAAAATCAAACATTATAAAATGTGATCTATTAGCATTACTGTTTTGGGAGTTTTAGATGTGTAACATACTTTTACAATTGCAGATCTTTACATGTCATGTTTTACAACTTTTACAACATGTTTTTGAACTTTTCCAACAGTGTTACCAAAGACTACCATAAATCAATAAAGTTTATGTTTCTGTTTTTCAAGCCAGATTTTGTAAGCGTAGTAACTAACATATTTGAAAATGTTTTGAGATTCATATAGGCTAAATCAGATTTGGGGGAGTTACTGACTAAAAGTAGTAACATTACTAACTATTCAGTCATGGCAAGTAACGTGACATAACATGGAGGCCTGATTAATTTCAGTAAATTGTTTGGTTTGGACATTTTTCTTTAGTGAATTATTATTTCAATGCCATTACTCAGTAGTGTTTCCAAACTTCATTTTACTGGTGCGTTTTGTTGCAAAATCAAGTAGTGTATGTAAATGTTTTATTAGTTGCATTTAATGTAAATTTATGTTTAAGTGTGATGCTATCACCCTACCTGACACCCTTATTAACTGTATGGCAGAAAACTGATAAAACCTGGTGTTTTTCTAAAAGAAAATGTCCCCATATAGAGTTAATGTAGTTTACTCTTTATATTAGTATTTGAATATCTTAAGTAACTCATTTTTCAAGAGTTGCTTTACTATAATTTTTTATTTAATTTCATTTTAAATATCGTATTTAAATAATCTAAAATTAAACAACAGTATATGTAACTAATTTACTATTTTACAGTGTACTTAATGTTTTCTTGTAAACTGAAAAAAAAAATTAACTTAAATTTTTTTAGTAAATTTCACAAACACATTGAATTAAATATGAAATTTAGAGATAGAAAACTTTTTTTTTAATAATAAAGCTATTTATTTTAAAACTCATATTTCTAATAATCTATTTTATTTACAACTTTTAAAAAATCTGAAACGCTTATTAAGTTGCTTATTAGCACGCATATACTAGCTTATTGGCTGTTTGTTAGTGATTATTAAGCACATATTAATGCCTTTTTCTGCATGACAATATTTTAGACCTTATACCTAAACTTAAGTAACTGTTAATAAGCAGCAAATTAAGAGTTTATTGAGGGAAAAGTCAAATTGTTCCCCAAACTAAAGTGGCCAGTAAATCATTTTTTACGGTGTAATTTGACAAGCAGCAGTTTCAAAGTAGCTGAGGACGGTCACCTGTCAACGCCTCGTACGTGAAAGACCTTGCCTGACCAGAACGTCCACATTCTTGGTTAACACGTACTGAATACAGTAGTGGAGTTTTCTGCATGATCGTCTACAGAAACACTTCACGTTTACAATCCACGTTCTCATCGTGACCGGCGTGAATGTAATCTTCACCTGCCATCAGGCTATATGAATGCAGCTGCTGCAGATCATCTTCCTCTGTCACTGTAAACCATTAGGCCAAATTACAAGTCATTTCATGCTGGAATGAGGGATTTAGACAATTATAGGTTCGCATTGCTACAGAAACAGAAAGATGTCAAGTTTATCAGGAAGTTATGTGTTTCTGGAGAAGTGTGTGGGTTTGTGGGCTCATTTAGCTCGTGGCTCCAAATGCAAGGGTTTTTAGTAGAAAGCATTTGGACACAAAACATAATTGTATTAGTGTCTAAATACTTTTTTAGGCTGCTGTTTATGTGTTTTTGCAGTAGGAAGCAGTGTCTAAATGTGTCTTTGTTTCGTACAGAAGTTTGCAGGATGGACTAGATTTGCATGCTTCAAACTGCTGACCTGCTTTGTTGTCTGTTACTGTGCCGGAGAGAGTAACTTTACCCTCATGGTCTTGTTTCAGCTTGGGCCCACATCATTAACCATTCTCAAAGTCAAAGAGACGGAGATGAGAGTGCTCATGTAGCGTTACAGCAAACCTCTAACCGCTAACTTACCTGAGAGGACTCCTGAGCTGCGTGTTGTCAATCATGGTGTGAAATTAAATAGGATTGAACCACATAAAATAATCGCTAAATGCTCTTCATTGTGTCATTCTCTGTTGAGTTGCTTTGCATTTGGAATATTTCCTTGTGAAAATGTTCCTGTTATGAAAAGCTTTTCACAGCTTTTTATGTGAGAGAACTTGTAGTTTCCCAGGAACCCGACCCTATTCACTTTCAGATCTATGTTCCTGCTTTTACTGTGAGCAAATCATTGGTGCGTGTTAATCCAAAGAAAAACATAATCTTCATAATCTTTAATCAAAATCAAAAACAATTTCAAACATTGTTTGCTAACCACACATAAAATGGTTAATGTTTTAAAATGTATTGATTGGATGGTTTTATTTGCGTTTTCCTTCAGGTCTCACCCCAACAATTTTTTTTTTTCCTGTTAAATAGCCTATTTCTGAAAAACATTAGGTTATGGAAGCAAAACATGTTGCATAAAGCAATTTACGTAAACCGATTTTTATCCATTGCAGTAATGGATTGGATCATAGTGAGTCTGCATGAGGATGAATATTTTTTTCCTAGGAATCAGGCCATGTTTACATAAGTCTCTGCCTGTTGGGAACTGAAATGGTCATCAGAACGTGGAGGCCGAAGATCAAGTTCACCCTTGAGAGCAACTCGACGCATCCCAGTGGTGATGCTTTTTTGAACACTTTTGTTACTGGCTATTATTGCCATAACCTGTATTAGTGTTAAGCAGCATTAAAGCTGGAGTGTGTCATTTCCTGACCCCTTCACTCTTACAAATACAGGTTCTTTATTGGCATTTAAGGCTCATGGAATCCTTCCACTCCACAAATGGTTCTTTATAATGGACAAAGGTTCTTCAGATTATTAAAATGTTCTTTACACTGATTCTTTTTAGAACTGCTCATCGAAAGTTTCCTCAGGGAACTCAAAATGGTTTAATTTTGAAAATCCTCTTTGGAACTTTCATTTTTAAGGGCGACCCTTCACCGGGAGTTTGATTGACAGGCGATCTGACAAATCATAACACAGAATCTGCCATTTTTGTCCAACAAACAAACCAGACAGGAGAGTAGATTAATATCAGTGCACTTGAACTTGAAAAATGCGTGTGTATTGACGTCTTTGCACGGTTGAAAAAAGATACCTTCTTATGTTCATTCATGTTTATTTTGCACTATAACTAGTAAAGAGGAAGAGATGATCGGTTCACGTGTCGCTTTAACTGAGGCACTACAGCGACCTGTCACGACACATTGATTAAAGAGTCACAAAACGCTGTTTTTTTTTTTGTTGTTGTTTGAATTTCTTACTAAATGACAAAATTTTTAAAGCTGAGACTTTCATACCTAAAGTAGCCTGCTCTGTCTTGTCTGTCGGTGAGTTGTTAGTTTCCTCTTTGCTCCGTGATGTATTTCTCACTGTGTGAGAACATGATGTGTGGCGTGAGAGTGCCATGACTTGTCAGACATAGCAACAGTAACAAAGGGGACGGGTCTTTGCGAAGGGTCAATTTGGAATAAAAAAAAATAATAATAAAATAACAACAGTTAAAACTTTGCTCAAAACTATCTGTTTCATTGGTTAGACAAACTGACAGTTTCGCCCCAAACTTGCGCCATTGGTTGAGCCAATTCTGTTTCAATTCTAGTAGTCTCTGCTAATTAACCTTTAATTTATTTATTTTTTTTAATTAATGAAATGATCAAGCTTTAAATTACTGTAAACTATTGGAAAGCTTTCAGAAAGTCCATATTACCATTAACATAAGTTTGAAATAATTTCTAAATAGCTGTTTATTGGTTAACATTGTCTTCTCTTTTAGCAGAGCCTGTGTCAGAAGAATCATTTTAGAAGCAGAGAACTTTGATAAAAGATCATGTAACTTTTTAAAAAATCTGCAACAATACCTGTAACATTAATTAAAGTAAATGGTGTCCATTTTAATATCTTGTTAACATCCTTTTCTATGACTTGAGGACTGTGTTCCAGGCAGTTTCAGCTTTGATTCGTACATAACCTGTATGAATACAGCAAAGACACTTCATGAGGGAAGATGGACTGGTTTCAGTCTTCTGACCGGTTTATGTTTTTGTTGTGTAAATCCATCACTGCATCATACCAAGCCACGTTGAGAGGTGTTTTGTTATTTGCTTTCTTTGCCAGATCTCCTCCCTTTCTTACTCAGAACATTGTTTTTCAATGGGTCACAACAAATAGTTTTACTCTATTTTAGGGTGTATGATTTCCTTACTACCTTTAACCACACAAAGGTTTCAAATGCAAAGTTTGACATGCTCAATAAAAGACTGACACTGGTATTTTCTTTACGTTGACTGAATGCTGCTGCCAGTAGTTTAAAGGTAAAAGGAAGGACTGGTTTCATTTTTACATCACATTATAATATTTCATACTGCATTTAGCTTTATCTTAGTTTAGTTTAGTTTAGTTTAGTTTAGTTTAGTTTAGTTTAATTTAGTTTAGTTTAGTTTAGTTTAGTTTAGTTTAGTTTAGTTATCCCAGTCAAGGTTTGGACATTTGACTCTAACAGTGGCTTAAATTAAATTAAAATCAAAATGCATGTTTTGTATGGTCTTTAAACCCGTTTGGTCTCAATGCTTGCATTAATTTATAAATATTATATTAATAGTAATGATTAAGTAGGTGCTTCATAACTCTTGACTGGTAGTGCATATAAACTTTTTTTTTTTTTTTGATGCTCCCTCCCAGTATTGACTAGCATCAATGACAAAGGCCTTTTTCCCAAGGCTCCTCTTTAACAAACATCAAAGCCACAGGAGACAGGGTGAGTCAAAGCCTGCCAGTTTTTTTCCACTTCCCTAACATGTCTGGTTACAGTCTGTGCTCTCCAAACGATGTCTGAGTGTCTCTGAAGTGTTACTGGGATAAAGAATTTTTTTTTTTTTTTTTTTTGCAGTCTTATTCAAAAATGTGATGGGATATAGATCGAGTTGATGACATTTTAAGGTGTTTTTGGCTGAAGTATGTGGCTGAGCCTGTTGGCTGAAAGCGTGCCAGATATCTGAGTGTTTGAACAGTGGGCCGCTGTCTGAGAGAGAGAAAGAGAAAGAGAGAGAGAGAGCTAATCAGCCTCTGGTGCTAATGCACTCTTGTCAGCAAACTGTAGAGCGAGAACTGGTACAGTCTCACAGTACATGAGAGCGTTCATTCATTTATGCTTCAGATGTGCCAAGATGATTCATTTGTTCTGAGAATAAATGTTCTGTCATGTTCCAACGCTTTTGTATCATTTGAATAATACACAGTGATATTTGGGTGGTTACTTAACTGTCCTTAGTCTAATAAAGTGCAAATGTTCAGTTCTTTTTTGAATGATTTATTATTATTATTTTTTATTTTTTTTCAGTTCAAGTAGAGAAGTGACTCTCACAAAATCTGTAACGATGCTATATCCTCATATTTCAACCCAAAATCAAAAGAAAAGTCAATTAATAATAGAGAGGGAGAGAGATTCTGTTCACCGAATGCTATCATATTTAAATAATTAAATTATATTTAAATAATCCTTTTTTATTTCTTTGTTTTGTTGTAATGTGACAGAATTTAAATGGTTATCTATTATATAAAAATACTATAAACAATTACTAATCATAATATATTTATAATGGAAACATTATTGTGCTGCCTTCAATTTGTTGATTAAAAATACAATACAATATTGTATATAATAATAAAATTAAATAAAATATCTTTATGATCTTAAAATCAAAATAAAATATTTTTTAAATTATTTTTATATAATATTTATTTTTTTCTTCTTGTTGTATTGTGACAATGTTGTTAATATACATACATACATACATACATATACATATATAATCACAAAAAAATACTTCCATTTTATATGTTAATATTGTTCCTTTTCTAAATATGAGCCGGATGTGTTTTTGTGTGATTCATCCAGAGAGATATATAGCAGTTGGTAGTTTACTTTAGATAATATGCCACAGGCACTGTTTAATCTGTGCTGAAAGCTGCAAACTCTGTCGAGGTGGGGCTCAAACTGACTCTGCTGCTCTGGCATGTTTAAGTCTTAAACCTATATGTCACAGTCAGTTTGTTGAGCTGAATCCATGACAGCCAGAATGAGAAACACGTTATAGATTAATTTGGTGCTCGCGATGCCATAAAAATCTAAATTGTTTAAGAGTCTCTTATGTAGGCTATGCTATAACATTTATACCCGCTTGAACAGAGGTGGCACTGTTGCCTTACGGAAAGTGAATTTGTCCTCGACATCCTGTCTTGGCTTGTTCGTCAAAAATATTATTTAATATGACTGAATCGTCCTGTTTGCATTATCTTACATCATATGACTCGTTGTAAGTGAAGACTGCTCTTTCTTCAAAGAAAATGTCTTGAGGTAGTTCAGAAAAAATTGGCAATGTATGTTTAATTTAATGCTTAGAATTGGTCTTTACAAAAGGTTTATTTAAATGTATTCAGCCCATATTTGATTTCGCTGCGATTGCTCTGCATGCATCCTTCACTCACAACAGCAGTTTAGCGGGTTACAGGGACCCCTGGTGGTGAAACATAGAATTACATCCGTGAAACTGAGAGAAAGTTCACACACACACACACACACACACACACACACACACACACACACACACACACACACACACACTCAGGTTTGTTTTGCTATCCTTGTGGGGACTTTCCATAGGCGTAATGGTTTTTATACTGTACTTACTGTATGTGCTATTGTCCTACACCAACCCTAAACCTACCCCTTACAGGACACTTTCTGCATTTTTACTTTCTCAAAAAAAAACTCACTCTGTATGATTTTTAAGCTTGTTTCCTCATGGGGACCTAAAAAATGTCCCCATAAGGTCAGCATTTACTGGTTTTACTATCCTTGTGGGGACATTTGGTCCCCTCAATGTAGCATAAACAAGAACACACACACACACACACACACACACACACACACACACACACACACACACACACACTATCGCTTTAAGGAATCAACAGCCTAATTTGAGTTTTAAAGAAAATTATTTTTCCATTCAAATTGTCAGCAGCACAACTGTTTGCATTGGTAATAACAAGAAATGGAGCAGCAAATCTGCATATTAGAATGATTTCTAAAGGATCGTGTGACACTGAAGATTGGAGACATGATGCTGAAAACTCAGTTTTGCATCAGAGGAATAAATTATATTTTTATGATATATTAAAAGAAAACAGCTATTTTAAATTATGATGTTTCAAATATCTCCAAATACTAATGTTTTTACTGTTTACTGTCTGACATAAATGCAGCTTTAGTGAGCAAAAAAGACTTTTGAACATAGTGTGCTAAACCATTTTTAGCATTCAATAATAAACAATAGCATATTTATAAGTTTCCATTAACCTAGAAATGCTGCAGGGGGGAAAAGTTGTTCATTGTTAGTTAATAATGCCCAATGCATTAATTAATGTAAACGAGCTAAACCAGCATTTCAAGAATGTTGATTAAAAAGCCAAGAGGATCTGAAATTTAAGACTCATTCACCTGCGTCTTTCCCAGAAATATGTACACTCTTATGGGAACATATACGGGATCCGTGGATAAGGTTAGTTTTCCCAGAGCTCCTCTGAAGCTGTTGATGGCTTAGTTTCCTGCAGAAAGGCACAGTTGTAAAGCAGGATTAGGTAGGATTGTAGCATATGTGCACACCAATTTAGCGGCCCAGTTCTCAAAACTACAGCATTAAACATTGCCAAGCGAGTGTATTGGAGATTTTCTTCATTTAAGGGTGGATTGCAAGCAACCTTTGATTTATCTGGAACAATAAGCATCATAAGACTGACAGATCTGCTGATGATGGACAGCTTTGTAGCTCCCAATGACCTTTAAGGGCCCAAAAACAAAACAGGAAGAGAAGATGGGCTTGATTAGTTTTCACTCCGAATGTTTTGGAACATGAAATCAGCTTAATGCCTCCCAGACCATAGATGACTCACCAATATACACACCAAATGCGTTTAACTGCTCAACCAAGGCCAGGTTCGTCATCGCACAAACATTGTTAAGTGTTTGAAGTGCATCCGGACGCAGGGGTCCTGAATCAGTTGATTGATCCCATTTGGCGTATTGAGTCATGTCTCTCATTACATACACACGCCATTGGGCTGGAATATGTAATGAGTGGTAGCGTTTTCAATGAAACTCTTATATAACTGTTTCTGAATGCCTTCTAGTTGATTCTTTCTGTTTTATGCTTTCACGACTGCTTCTGAATCTACGCTATATGTTTAACTGCCCTTTCAGCATAATGCTGACCTTTCTTAAATGTCAGCAGTGATACCAGCCCCAACCTTTTGTTTATTTCTGAATGCTTTGGTATCAAGAATGAGGGATGCTAATAATGCTTTTGTTGCGGAAAGCTTTGCATTTTAAAAAGCATTTATATTATATTTAATATTAACTATTAAAAAAAAAAATAAACCTGACACAAACAAATAAACATTAATAAATAAAATAATAAAAATGACAAAATTAAAAAAACAATGAAATTATTAAAGCTTAAACTAAAATGGAAATGAAATATAAAATAAATGCTAATTTAAAAAAAAAAAAAGATTTATTTATAGACTATTATAGCTAGTAAACAAATACTATAGTAGTATATAATATGATATAATATAATATAATATAATATAATAAACAAGTAGAGGACACATTTTCATGACATTTTTGAGTCTTTTGTCTCTATTAATACATAAAAAAAAGTTTTTAAAAATAAATTGATTATTTAGCAACACTATTTACATTACATTATTTAGATACACCAGACTTATTCGGTGCAAAATGTCTGAAATGGTCGGTGCAAATCAACCTTTCACTGAACAACAAAGAAAATTGTATGCAACTCAGACTGTAAAAGTATAGCACATGACCTACAATGCAATGCTAATTTGTAAAAGTGTGATGTGGGAGTGAGAGACAGATGGATGAGGAGGACCATCTCTCTCTCTCTCTCTCTGCAGATGCAGTGTTGGACGGTGAGTGGGTGAAATGTGTTGTTCAGTCTGTCTGAGAATCACTGTGTTTTATCAGCACTCCACGATGACTTCATTGCAGCTTCACAAGTAGAGGTATATTTAATAGGCTATATATAAGTCTACATATTGACTGCTGTTTATTTCTTTGGCTAAATGCAGTATTTTGTGTTAATTCCAGCTCTATGTCATTTACTTATGAAATTATTATTGGTCATATTATGTATTTCTTATGAGTGAATCTCACAAAAACGTGTCCACCATTGCACCCAAAAAAAATTTTTTAAATTAACCCAATCTGATATTTCCCTGTATAATGTTTTACTGTTTGACCATGATTGTTTTAGTTACTATTGTTTACTAAAACTAAATCATAATAAAAAAAAAAATTGTTACTTGAAATAATATAAACATGAACTAAAATTAAAATAAAATACAATATAGTAAAACTTAAATTTATTTCAACTAGTTTCCAAGGCAATATTTCCTTTTTGTTCTTAGTTTAATTGCTAAAATAACGACAAAATTATATAGACATATTAAAAAAAATTATAATTAAAAAAAATTTAACTAAAATTAAAAGAAAAAAATGTAATCTTATGCAAAATATTATCAAAAATATTAGTATAACAATATTTCCTTGGTAAAAAGGCAGTATTTCTCATTTTCATTTAGTTTAAATTGAAGTACTAAAATAACTGAAACTAAATAAACTGAAAGCTTAATAAATTACTAAAACCTTCAAATCGAAATAAAAACAAAAATGTAAAAATACAATCTAATTCAAAATATTAACAAAAATTTTGAAATAACACTGATATCCATATATTTTAGAACATACTGTACATGTATTTTTGTGTGTTTATACTGAAATTATAGGATAAAGATCTGCACAGTGCAATATGAAAGCATTTCTGCACAGGACAAACCAATAAGAAAGATAGCATAACGTTGAGCCACAAATGCAGTCGATCAGAACTGCATCTGTCGAGTTACTAGACAAATTGTAGCATAGAAAAAAAAAATGTCTTTGTTCTTAAAAGACAAAAGAACTACACATTAAAGTGCGTGTCTGACTGCTTCCACACAGTTCCAGATGGAGAGACTGTTAGAAATCAGGCCTCCCCTGCTGCTCATCTTGGATGCTCTGGCTTCCATCCCATGGCTGTCACAGCGCAGAGAGGAGCATCTCCAGGGCTGGAGGAGCTTCTGCATGCTGTGACCCAGATACAGAGCCTCGTGGGCCAGCCGCACAACCCGTCTCTCTGACTTCCCATTCCTCGCGGCTGTGAGCCTTCCCTCAAAAGTACTCAAAACCTGCTGTGATCCCTGAAGGGGAGGTCTTTGAGATGGTGGTTTGGATGAACATAATTTAATGCATCACTGCATCAGGTAATCAAGGTTCCTGAATCACCTTTCAGGTTAATAACACAAGCCCATGCAACAACTGACGTCGAGCAAATTACAAATAACGCTGTTCATATCAAGAGATGAATGTGTGCATAAAAACGGTCATGACTAGTGAGTTTAATAGCATTTCAATTGATTTGCATCATATGCCTTAATTTGCTCTGCAATATTAGGTTTCTGATATTTGAAGTAGCTAGCTCTTCAACCCAATGAAATCTACTTATACCTTTCCTGAATGTCAACATGAATGCCAGGTGCTTTGTGAATGTATTTATATGTGTAAAGTGTAAATAAAAGTCTTTTTGGTAAAGAAGTAGGCTTTGTGGTCATTTGAATCTATTACTTTAAAATAATATTTTTACTTTAGATTACTTTATTACTAGATTACTTTAAAATAAATAATTTTGTGTAAACTATTTTTGACCACTTATTCACATTTTTATATATAGTGGATTTGACTTAGCCCTAACTGAAGTAAATTTAAATTAAATAGCCTATACCTATCTGAGCGCAAAAGCTGAGTAAATTTCCTATTTTTTTCTGTATTTTTAAGAAACAGTACTTGAGTGACAAGACAGCAATAAGCAACAACAACAAGCTTAATATTCTAATACTGAATCAAAAACAGGACGCGCAATGTGGTTCGATTCCCGAACGAGTGACTCTTCGGCTCTTTTTAGTGAATCAAAACACATCGCCACACAATCTCGAGCGAATTACTTGATGAACTGAACTGAACTGAATCATATCACTTAAGATTAATTTAGAGTGGTTACTGAAGTAGCCTACTGAATCAGTTACGTTACTGTTATTGTGTTGTGAGACTGAAATCAGTTCAGTTTCTGACCGATTAATTAGTGTTTTTTCATAAAATGAATGAATACGACACCACATTTATATTACAGGTAGCAGGCTAGTATTATTTTGCATTTATGCCGCCTGTAAAACGTCTGAGTGAACACTTTTTGTTAAACGTAGATTTATTTCTCATATCTGTGTTATAGAAAATAACAGTTTTATGTTATATCGGTTAAAAAAAATAAAATAAAAAATCAGAAAGAATTACCCAATTTGATTGAGGGCGTAAATGCAAAAATAACATATTTTCTCTCTAAATATTCCTATACTAAAACAATCGGGAATTGTTACCTTTTTATCGTTCTAAATCCTTCTTTGTGGAAGATGGGTGAAAGTAGTCGCCAATTTGTTTAATAAACGAACCGTTTTAAACGAACGGTTCAAAAGAACCGATTCGCTCAAGGAGTCGGATTCCGCGTGGGTCTGTGCGCGCTGACGGTGCTGCATTCGCTCGAGCGCATCAGCGGCGCAGCATCATTTCAGCGCAGCACCCTGAGAAGACGCGACACAAAATGGCTTTGCGAATTTAACGCTCGACTGAGAAGAAACGCTCACAGCACCATCAGGAATATAGGACGCTCGTTGTTTTTCTGAAATAATAAAGACCAAACACAAGAAACAAGCCTGGAAATCAACGGCGGACAGTGGGGGGAATTTGGGGACAGTCATGGCGGGGGTGGGAGCCAGGGGGAGAAAGACGGGACTCCCGGGGTTCTGTTGGAAAACATGCTATTTCCACATTCTCTTCTGGGTCGTGTCTGTTTGTGGAGAAGAGAGGACCTTCATTGTTGAGGTACGTGGACATGTCCACCATCCTCACCTCCGCTGGCTGCGCGTGCAAGCGACCTGTTCCATTGAGCATCACCATAGGGATGCGTTATAGCGTACAGCGTTTGGGTAGCAGATTACATTACATTACCATGAATTATATTCAAATGGATTTATTAGCTGAAGTAGGTCAAACATGGTAAATAAGTAATGATTGAGGAATGCATAAATAAGTCAAACGAACAAGCAATGCAATACGTTTATTTTAAAATTGTGTTAAATAATAGCTAATAACCACCATTAAATAAATATACTCGATATTTCAAGATTCGTACAAATTACGAACATCGTAAATAACCGTGACACTACAGGTAAAACAATAACAATGCACCCAAACCATACACGTCTAGCATCGAAATATTCGAAAACAGTAGCACAATTTTTTTTTTTTGATTATTTATCATAATTTGTTATTTCTGTGGCATTATAGGTATGCAACAATAACAATGCAACCAAACCATGCACATGTGAATAAATAACACATGTGTACTAAGTACCATTGTTTTCTATATTTTTATTTATATATTTGTAACATTACAGGTAAAGCACATTTGCAACAATAACAATGCACCCACATCTAAATACATTTACCATGTTTGAAAATAGTACTAATCTTGATATATATTATTTACAATCTTTTAAATGCGTTTGTGTTACAGGTAGTGCACCAATGCATCCAAATAATCCACATGTGAATGAATTCCTATATTTCTCTCAGCTCCATTTTGCCTTATATTCGGCCCCAGACAGACATTAAGTGTTTTATGTTAGCTCTTCCTGGAAATACAGCACACTGAAGCCATTATCAGGTTGCCAGTAATTGGATAATTTCATTGCGCCACTCACTGCACATGCATTCCCTTATTATACCCTATATATCTTTTGTCTTAGCTGAGGGCAACACGTTCAAGTCTTTATGCTTTAGTTCAATGTTAGAACTGAACTGATCCTGTTCAAGAAACATGCATCTTATTGAGCAACAACAGGACAAAGACCTTGAGTTAAGATAGCACAATCATTTTCCTTAAGGACCCAAGAGCTGTTTTGAATGATTCTGTTATATATAGAGAGAGGCTGCATTTATAGCCATGGAATGCTTTTGTTTTGATGTGCAGCTACTGTTTTCGTGTGTGTTCCAAATATAGGTTCCTCCATAATTGATGGGAAAGGCAGGGATGCTTTTGAGTAGCGAGCCAGAGCTGTTGGATTCAGCTTTGTTGTGGCAATGGGTTACTTGGTGAATAGAGATCTTACGGTTATGTGTCACTGTTCTTTATGGTGCAGATTGCTTGACGAGAGGTTGATTTTGTTATGTATAAAAGGCTGTTATAGTGGATAAATTGCACAAATGTTGAGATAAACAGCTTGTCATTGTTGTTTTGTAAAAAATGTAAGACTTGAAAGTCATCATGCATGACAGAATAATGATGAAAAGACAAATGCATTATAATTTAAACCTAGATCTTTTAGCTTTTAATGCCAAAAATGGCAACATTATAGATTTATAAGATACTGTTCTTCCAGTTCGCTTTCTGTTCACATGCCAGGAGCGTTTTAACCCTCCGTTTCTTTGTTTCATTCATGAGTGACTTACAGCAGGAGCTTCAGTATGATTGCACATAATAATATATACTGATTCTTGTGGATATATTACACAATTTAAGCACAATATCAATTTACCTTAATTAATTACCTACAAAACAATGTGATCAATTTTTGTTTGTACACAATTATCAGGCTACACACATTATTCGGCTTCATGACCTAATTTGTAAATTGCAATCATAAGATTCGTGATAGTGCCTAATGTGCACAGACAAATAAACTGATGTTTAAGTGAAGGTTTCTGTTAGGTATTGAACATGGTGGGAAAAGAGGTTTCAATGTCAGTATCCCATCAAAATGAGGTAATACGATCATGATGATCCAGTTAACTGCTCATTCTGTTTTCAGATATTAATCTTTTAAGACTCTGATATCAGATTAGACCACATTACTGTATATAGATTATATCTTCCTATCTCAGGCTACATTCGGCTTCACAAGACTAAATATCTTCAGTCATCACAGCAGCAGTGACTTGTGTGTGGATTGGGCAGTTTGGTTGATTTATGTGAACAATTACCAGCAGTAAAGATGCTATTTGTGGTACTAGTCTTATATAGTTCTGGCCAAGCGTCTGTTCCTCTGCTGGAGCAGGTTAATGACAAAGAACCGGGTGGAGCTGCTGTTGAGGGAAATGGTGATGGCAGTTGGTGAGGATGATAATACTGTAGTAAGGCTCTTGTTGTTTTTCGACTCACTACCAAGCGAGTCATGCAGTGAGTAGGCTGGCGTCGATACTAGTTTTGGACTGTTGCCTTAGAGCTGACTTAGTATTTATGCTTTGGGTATAGTAGTGTCCCTGGAAAAGAAAAAATGAATATATTTTATAATATTGAAGTATTGCACAGTGCACTGTAGTATTTTCCATGTATGCTTTACTGCAGTATTATTTAATATAGAATTTTTTTTACCTTTATTTATATAGCGCTTTATACATTGTTTCAAAGCAGCTTTACAGTGATACAAATAAAATTCAATTCTGATGTAAAGCATCTCTAAAAAGACAATTTTATAGTTTAAGTTTTAGTAATTTTGCTATATGCTTTTGTCATTTTTAACACTTCTATTGAGCTTTAATTTCTTTTTATGTCGGTCTTAGTACCTATTTTATTTCAAGTAACATTTCTAATTTTCATTTAAGTTTTTTAAGTTTGAGTTTTTCATCTAATAATTATTATTATTATTTTTTTAAGCTTTATTTTAAAAATAAATATTATTATAGTTATTATAGTTAACTGCAACTAAAACTATAAAAAACAATTTGTTGCTTGAAATTAAATAAACATTAACTGAAATAAAATGAAATAAAAAACGTAAACTGATTTTATTTCAGCTTGTTGCATACATTTCTATGCAATAAAAATAACTAAAATGACTATGAAATAACTAAACTATTTTAAAAATGATGTAAAATAGCTAAAAACTATATAAACATTTTAAAAATGCATAAAAATGACAAAACATCAGAAATTCTAAAACTTAAAAATTTTTTTAAAATAGATCAAAGTAAAAAATTTAATAGTAACTCAGTGATACTGAAATAGCAGTTTCTTATGCAACCAATATTCTTTGAATGTTGGCTAAAACGAATAACATTGTTTCATAGGCTGATATAGTAGTACATCAACATCAACAAGTCAAAATTTCCCAGTTAATAAAATCCTGCTGTGCTTTTTTATTGTTAAATGTCCTGTGTTACAATATGGAAGTAAAATGGGTTGCAAATTCTGTTTCATGTTAATTTTAAACAAAGACCTTTACTCTTTGAGACGACTTGAATCTAGTCTTAAAATTCTGTTATTTGGATGCCGCTTTAGAATGTCAGTTCTCTTATATAAATGTAGTTTGACAAGGTGCGAATGACTTGGACTGACAGTGATGTCCTTAGTGTGCCGTCTCCATTTGACACTTGTTTTAATGGATGACAGCTGTAATCTGCGTAGGACAGAGTTCACAGGGCAAAGAGAAGGCAATGCATGCATCATATTGACAATATTCCTCATATTCACAATAATGTTGAATGTTAAACTTTGCTACTTTTTTTTTCTCGGCGATCAGACTTGATTTAGAAACAAAAACAAGTGTTAGGTGAATAACTCTTGCATTTTTAAAAGAAAAAATGTCAAAATCTACTGTGAAGATGCTGTCAGCCTGTGATATTGAACCACTTAGTCTGCACATTAGAGGAATCCCAGTGTCTAATCTAATTGAAAAGTCATAAAAAAAAAAAAAAAAACCTAAGCATTTTTGTGGTTCAAAGACTCACCCATTCTACAGTTTGCTTTGTTTCGTAGCTTTTTTTTCATGTTTAATGCAGCTTTATATTAGGCATACTGGAGCTTTTTGGTCATTTGGTGGTTTGGCTCTATATTCAGTTGTGCAGGATTTCAAATCTGATTTAGTTCCGTTCCTGGACTATCAATTGATTTCTCTATATGTGTCTAGCCGTGTGGAGATACGAAACCTCTTCACCTTCATGTCACAGAGTCTGAGAAGCTGCAGCCCGGCGATTTTAGATTGCTGTCTCCATCTGACAGTTTAATTTTAGCCACAGGAGCAGTTAAGCCCCACCAGTTTGTTGGATTTGAATATAAGTGCTCAGCGGTTGCTTCCTGTAAGGAACTGCACACATTTACTGTACAATAGGGACCTGGGGAGCATTGCGACGAAATTCATTCAGATTGTAGAAAAGCTTCATTTTCCAAATGGAGATGTGAAGCTGTTTTGGTGAAGTGCTGGTCTAGACGGATCGTGAAGCATGCTGGGTACCTTTATTGTCGTTTGTTTCAATAAATCATTTATCACGATATTTGAGAGGAAAATATTGAGGCTTAGACTAGAGTCTGGCCTTGCAGAGCCTATTATATGTTATATAATATATTACAGTTAACAGTAAAAAAGATAAACAAATAACAACAATAATTTGGTAAAACTTTACTTAAAAATAAGAATAGATTTCATTTGTTAACAATAGTTAACTATATTAGTTAACACAAACAATACTTATACAGCATTAATTAATCTTAGAATGTTAAGTTCATCATTTACTAATATATTATTATGATAAAAATTTGTATTTGTTAACTAGTTAATGCAGTGTGAACTAAAATGAACATGAACATTTTTATTATAATATTAACAAAGGTTAATAAATGCTGTATAAATGTATTGTTCATTATTAGTTCATGTGAGTAAATGCATTAACTAATGCTAACATGTGAGACCTTATTGTAAAGACTTACCAAGTATTTTAATATTTTAATTTATATATTATTATTATTTCATGTATGTGATTATATGTAATATAAATATTAAGTTTTTAATAAAAAATACTGACATTTAATATTAACATTAAATATTGAACAATTTGCTTTGGTATTGTGGTATTATGTGTGTGTGTGTGTGTGTGTGTGTGTGTGTGTGTGTGTGTGTATATATATATATATATATATATATATACAGTGTATAGATAGATAGATAGATTTCGGTTAGCAATTTATTCAAATAAATATGATTTTATTCATTGTATATTGCTGTTTGTATTGGTATTGGGGTATTGTGTGTGTGTGTGTGTGTGTGTGTGTGTGTGTGTGTGTGTGTGTGTGTGTATATATGTAAGGGATAATCAATGGCTAGCTGTGCATTAAACTATTTGAATGCACGACGTGGAGGCGAAAAACCGCCAGACGTGCAGCTGAGGGTGGTTGCCTCCGCGAAGTGCATTCAAATCGTTTAATGCACAGCTAGCTGTTGATTATCCCGTTTATGCCATGGTCATTTCCCAGCATTCACATATTAAAGATGCTGCAATATTTGACCGGAATGATAAAAATGACGGTTATTTTCGTCTGTATTACTATTCAACTGTACCTGTATGTTACTATGGTTACCAATGTTTATAGGAGGCGCATTAATATAGAACGTGATTAAACTGAGCTGGAACTACTTGTGCAGTTCAACACCTGCCAGCCAATCAGAATCGAGTATTCAGACAGACCATGGCATAATTTAGAGTATTAGACATCTTACAAACACTTAAATCACAATTACAATCATACATATTTTTACATGTATAATGTTTTATTTCCTTGGAGAACCATGTAAATAAACATGGTAATCGTACAATATCAGTAGGCAATATATCAGAGTACCGTAAGGATTACCATCATTGTACTATGGTAACGCTACAGTACTTTTTTGTAAAGGTTGAAAAACAAAAGAAGCTTTGGCTGTGTGGAAAAGGAAGTGTAATATTTGCTTGCCCTAATTTTTGTCTGTCTCTGACTGTGAGATATGTATTTCGCCGTACCCTCTAAAGGATGTTAAAGCGTGTCAGAGCCTCTGAAGTGTGTGAAGTATGCACTGAAACACACACTTCAGGATCCTGCCGAACACTGCTCCGGTCCCTAGCGAATCTCATGCGGTGAAAGCTGTGAAGGAAGCTATTGTTGTGTTTTTTATGTTTGTTTTGTTCTCTCTTGACGGTATTATGCTATTTTTTTCTGTTTACTGTAGGATTAAGACATGTTTTCTTTATTAAATATTCTGTTTACTGTTGTAGCGCAATAAGAAGCTGTAGAACGTTGTGTTTTTCTTTGTGTTTGTTAATTCTGCTAGTATGTGCTGAGAGAAAGCAGTCCTCGCCCTGACTTTGCAATGCATGCAGGGAACTAAATAAGGATGGCACAGTTTCCTCACATAAAAGTCTAATTCGTCCTGAATATGTCTCTTCAGGAGACCACATGCTGAGGGAGAAATTAAAAGAAAGAGGGGAAAAAAATCACAAAGCCAGAGAAAAACCTAATTAGTTCACACAAAGACTGTGCTGGTATCACCACTTGAATTGAAATTGAATGGTGCATTGCCTTTGTCATGCTATTTATACCCGTTTTTTTGGGTTGTGCTGCGTTATGTAGTGTGTTGATGTGTCAGCTTCCTGATAACTTGTGAAAAGCAGCATCATGATTACTAGTGCTTATACTTAGTGTTAGGAATTTGAATGAATACGAACACTAAATCTTCATTTTTGTTGCATAACTGTCCTGTAACCACCCAAAACACCTTAGCGACTTTATAGCAATGTGCTAAAAACACTCAGAGCAACATATAGTAACATGTTTTGCACTGGACAACCAGCACGTTTTTACATTTTTACAATATTTAAAATATAAAAAATGAATTTATTTAGTACTGTTACAGTCATTACTTATGTAAAATGCTTGACGGCTGCCCTTTTAAAAAAGAAGTGTGCTTAATTGTATTGAATGTGCACTTGTAGTGTACTTCAAATCTTTATAAAAACTGTTGTTGCAGATAATATAATATTAAAGAAATAAAAGGTCAGTTAAGTGTACTTACAGAGCACACATTTATGACACATTTATGAAAAGTGCATTGTACTAATGTCAAATAAAAAAAAAATACTTTAAAGTACATTTTTACTCATGTGTAATTATTTTTCATTGTGGTTTAAATAAGTAAATTTATTTTAATGTACTGGCATAATAAAGCATGATTGGCATTACTGGCATGATTGCAACTTTATATCTCACAATTCTGGCCTTTTTCTCAGAATTCTAAGAGAAAGGTCAGAATTGTCAGATATAAAGTTGCAATTACATTTAAAAAAAACTTTTGGAAACAAACTTCCATACATAGTTAATATATTTTAAATGTTTAAATATACTAAACTGTAACTTCATCATTACAAATGTGTAGTTACTCTCTCTCTCTCTCTCTCTCTCTATATATATATGTATATGTATATGTATATGTATATGCATATATACACATGTATACACACGACATACAAGTTTCAACTGAAATTACACAAATATATATTTTAGTTTACCATAAATGCTTGTCAGTATATTAAGCAGTACATTTTAACCATTTTTTATAGACAATAGAAGAAATGATGAAATTATAAAGATGTACTTAAGTCCTACTTACGTAAATAAAGGAAAAAAATAAGCACAGCTTATTAAGCTCAACTACACTGAAAAAATGGTGTAGAAGTAATTTTAACTCAGAAATTGCTAGTAAATTTCACAGTTAATTACAAATAAACAGCGAGTAATAATATTTTGAAATAGTATTTTTTTTTTTTGTAAAATGCATTACAATATTTTTTGTTTTATTTACAACTTCCAAAAATCATTTTTACAGTGTAATTGCATTTAATTTAAACCATAATACATTTCTATTTAATTGCAAATAGCATAAAATTAAGTGTCTGAAAACTGTACATGTATATTATTTCCGTAATAAGTACTCTTTTTAAAAGTAAGCTAAAGTGTGTTTTCTGATACAGTATGTGTCTAACTTGCTTGCTCACATTTGCTGTGCTGCTAATAGTGGATTTTTGTCTATTATGGCTACATTACTGTAATAACTGTTATTGCAACTCTAATCATTGTGGTTTTAAAGCGTTTGATCTGTATCTTTTCGTTTGGGGGTGTTTGATATGAACACAAGCGGCAGCTCTCCTCTCGGTCTTTGTCTCGTTCCCCTCCCCCACGTCTCCATCTACTGTACGCTCTCATCTTCCTCTCTCCATCACTCCACCTCTCCTCTCCTCTCCCCTCCCCGTCCACATCCTCGTCTCTCTCCCCTGTCTTGCTCTGTTTGTCTCACTGCTGCTGCCTTTGTCTTTTTGTTCTTCGTCTTCTCCCTCTCTGTCCGTTTCTCTCTCCAGTACTGTCATTATCTTTATTTGTTTGGCCCTTGTGCCACTTGTATTCATAGAACAGCCACGAAAAGACAGGGAATGATGGGAAAAGACTTGTAAACAGGATCGGGAAATGATGCAAGTCAGACTTGAACTCATGTCACCCGCCATGGCTGAGTGTGTTAGCTAACCGCTAGGCCATGGCTCTAGCACTGTTATTATGTTTTACACAAACCAGATGTGTAAGAGCATGTTTGTTAAACACTAATAGGACTGGGGAAGAAGAATCTCGTTATGTTTTTTTTTCTGATAAAAATTGTGATTTCAATTTAAAATGCATTTATTGATTATATTTTATATAAAAAATGTGATTATATATCAACATGACTGCAAAATAATAATAAAAATGTAATTATTTAATAAATATTATATTTTATTATGATTACTGTTCTTAAATAAAAATATAAAACAAAATAAGAAACATAAGAAATATTATAGTACAAATAAATTCCACCGTAAAAATTTTAGTATTTAAGAAAAATATAATAATAATTTTATTTTACATTACAACTGTAAAATTACAGTAGGTTACTAATATATAGGCCTATGGCTGTCTTATTTGTATTTATTTTTTTCATTTTGTAGTATTTCACTGTATTTAAGAAACATACAATAATTATAATAATCATTTTATTGTACAGTGGAATTTTTAATTAAAATACTAATATTTATGGCTTGTTTTTAATATTTTTGTCTTATTTTTTTTTTCATTTTCACACTTTAAACAATCAATCATTTATTTTGGCTGGAACTCCGGTTTATTAGTTTGAGAAGATGGTTGGCACATGTTGCGTTCCCAGATGCATGTTATACGCAACCCAAATTTACAGTAAATGCAGGATGAGTTTGTGTGCATGTATTGAAAACACTAGATCATGAGTTGTGCCATGATTTACTTTGAAACACACAGTGTATATATTTATTTAACTGCAGCCTTTGGGATTCAATAATCACACTAAGCAATATCACAAATTCATTTTGATTTTGATTTATTGTGCAGCTGTAATTCCAGCACTGTTATCATCTCTGGCCTTTTCTCCACTTTTATTTATTAAACAATGGAGAGAGAACAGGAAATGATAGGGATAAGAAAAGAGCAGGAAATGACATGTGCCTCAACCTCATGAGCACCGCGGCTCAAATGTGTCATTTGCACTAAATTCTCACCCCTCTTCTATCAGTGCATTGGCAGTCGGGGCACCACTGCGAGGAACTGAAGCTTTATTGATTCCACTGATGATGTGACATGCGGTTTCTCTCTGAAACACAAGATATCAAAAGTCATGAGGCAATGCCACCCGATCAATACCCACAAATCCTCAAACTAAACGCACACACCGTCCTATGGAACTGTCCTACACACGTCTCTATGGAAGGCCCAACTGCTTTTGTGACTCCCTACTCATTAACACACACTTATGAGAAAGGAGACTCCAACGACCTGAACATCTTGTGTTTCAAAGAGGCCAATTACATGGGCTGTGATCACAATTTTACAGCCAGTAATAATGTCAAAGTAACACTGCAGTAAGTGCATGCTTGATACTGTACCTGCTTTGTAATATTCTCTGTATAATGCCACTCTACAAAGTTTTTTAACAGTGTACCTCATAAGTTCAGTCTGATCTTAACAGTTTATGCAGCACATTTCAGCATCGATTGTTTTCTGATTAGCCAATTAGTCTACTAGTCATCCAACAACAAAGCAGTCAGAGTGGAGTTAACTGGTTTTTGATGTTTTTTAGTGTTAGGCATGATATCAAAAACAGTCTGTTTCTAAGGATCTGAGAGAAGGCGGAAATGGTTCGGAAAAAATTATTTTGGCACAAAGATTAAAAAAAATCCCCTTTAAATTTTAGGAGATGGACTGATGGTTGATTCTACTTGTAAGCACACAGCGGAGAGTCAGATTGTTTATTTGAGGTAAAAAACATGAAACTTTACACAGATTACATTACAGCATATCATGATGAGGTAATCAGGCGTTACTTGAGCTCTGGATAGTCTCGCAGGCAAATATAGTGCTGTTTCAGCAGAACAATCCAATGTAATTTGAGTCAGACGCAGACTTCTTATCCATGTACTGTTTATCGGTGTTAAAGTATTTCATTGTGTGTGCCATGAGAACAGAACAGAAGCTTTTTAAGTAATAAACTGTTTTTTTGGGGGGGTTTGGTAAGATTGTTCCAATGCTGAAGATGCTCTCCAATGCTGAATTTATTTGATCAAAAATAACAATTTAAAATAACTATTTTCTATTGTAATATATTTTAAAATGCAATTTATTCCTGTGATTATCCCCAGTCTTTAGTGTCACATGATCCTTCAGAAATCATTCCAATATGCTGATTTGCTGCTCAAGAAACATTTCTTATTATCTGTTAAAAACAGTTGTGCAGCTTCGTATTTTTGTCATGCATTTTTTATGAATTCTTTGATTAATAGAAAGTTCAAAATAACAGCATTTATTTGAAATATAATTTTTTTTTATTTTACATTATAAATGTTTTTACTGGCACAATTTTGTTGAAATATTACTGCTCAAAAACACACATTTTTGCAAGGTCAAATGAATATTGACAAGTGCTATATCAAACAAGCTCCACATTTCTGCTTTAAATCCTCCAGAATGTCTTGTCCCATTGACTTCCATTGTAAGTGCATTACAGCACATGTGATTTACTAGATTTTACAAACTGAGGGTTACGTTGGCGTTATTTTATGTGGTAATCGACCGCAAGTCATAGATGCTGTACATAGAGCTTGGCTTGTTTTGAACCCAATGCATTGATGTTAGGCATTATTTCCCACCAAATGCTCAACAAAGTCAGGTGTGTTGCTACTAGAAATTCATCTGATCTGTTTAGGCTGCTTTTGTTTGGCGAGCGCATGGAGGACTGTTACCGCATGCTGCTCATGAAGGTAGAATATCATCACTCCATGCCACCTGGCAGCAGAGACGAAAGGATTTCAAGTTTCAGGGACAGCTGTTCAAAGAAAGACTTGGCTGTGTTTGGAATGGAGAATTAGCTTACTGAGTACTGTACATCATATATACTGTGCTGTGTAATTTGTATACTATATTCTTTTAAAAAACAATGTTGAAAAAGAATGCAATTTGCCAACAATGCTACATGACCTCATAACATTGCATGATTAATTCAGCCAAAGGCATCTATTGGATCAGAAATAATAAAAAAATATCCTGTCAAACTCTTCATTACCAATCCAATCAAAAGAGTAAAGAAAGAGATGAACATTCATCACATAAGAATTGGAAGTGCTGTCGGGGTGCATTGCATTGTGGGATGCATGATGCTGCAAAGTGTACTGTGTTTGTGCACTTCACATATCAGCAAAAAAATTGGTCACCTGTGTATTGCATGCATAATTGCTTACCGTGCAAAGTATAAAAACTATATTTAGCAAATTTTCATGTAGTTGGAACTATTCCTTTAACCCTAGTTGACCAAAAAATTAATCTTCTGTTATCATTTAGCAACCAAGCTTTATGACTTTCTTTCTTCTGTGGAACATAAAAGATGAAACGTTGAGGAATATATTTTCTACCCCAAAATGGTACGTTACAAGTTGTGTGGATGACTTTTATGGTGCTTTTTGTGTCATTTTGGAGCTTCTATCCCCAATAACGTTTGTTATACTTTATGAACAGGTGTGGCAAGTATATTCTACAAAGTTTCTCCCTTTATGTCCCACAAAAGAAAGAAAGTCATACAGGTTTGGAACGACATGAGTACATTATTGTAAATTATCCCTTTAAGTAGATTATCCATCCGTGATGTCTGTGCAGTTCACAAGAACAATTTATCATTTATACTTCCCGAGAAATGTGGATTTCTGTCTTTGAACTGAATCTCAACGATTCCTACAAAGTACCGGAACGGAAATAGTCCTGCGGCTTAAATAAGGCTTATTATTCACGGGGCTGAACTGTCACAGTCCTTTTGTGTTCTTCAGATCTCACAGCCTTCATTGATTTATCAAAGTGGATGAGACATGTATTGTTGGGTCTAGTGCTGGTTTCAGGCTTCGCTGTATGCCATGCTATAATGACGGCACCAGTAACAGCGTTGGTGAATTATTTAATGGGCACGATATCCCAGGGGGCCGTGCAGAGCCTCTGTTACCATGGAGGCTGAGCCAGCCATGTCATAGAAGGGTGTACTCACTGTTACAAGTTTGCATTTCAGCATTCTGAATATGCGAAATAATGCTAGTGTTGTACGACTGTGCATTATATTCATGCATATTTATATATAGATGCTTTATTGCTGCAATTCAACAGTAAAGAGTATGATGCTGATGTTGGTTTAAAATTTTATGAAAACTATGTAAATTATATATTGCAGAACTAGATTTTTACATTTAATTGGTGCAGTTCCATGAACAACTAGCTACAATGCCATAGTTTTTCTAAGGATTTCTAGTTTTGGGAGTTACTGTTGATGGCTGATTGATACATTGATGATTTTTTGCCCCATGTTCTAGGTATATTTCTTGTATATAATACCATTATTATTTTGGCATCTGTATTTAATGCCCTTTAGTCAGTGTTACTTTAGTATCATTGAGATACTATTCATTTTACTAATATTTCAATTTTTTTTTAAAAATATATTTCCATAATTTCAGTGTTTTGTTATTTTTGTTTTGTTTTTTTTGTAAAAAATGTTAATTATTTTATAAATATGTCTATATATATATTTTTTTTAAATTAATTTTTATCTCAGTTTTAGTCATTTTAGTTCATTAACCTAAATAAAACTGATAAATATTGCATTGGCATTATCTGAAAAAAAAAAAACCCAAAACAAAACAAACAAACAAAAAAATTATATTTTTATTATTATTTTATTTTTTTTATTTCAGTTAACATTTATTTTATTTCAGGGAGATGGTTGCTAAGGTATTCTAAGTGGTTGCTAGGTGGTTTCTTATTGGCTCAATCAAAAGAGTCCAGCTTTACGTCTCTTTGATGTTGAAACATACTTTATGGTGTAATTTTATATTCAAAAAATGACATTTATACAGTAGATGTTGTTCATTTGCAAACAGACAAAAAATATCATAAAAATGCACTGGTACTGTAGTATCGAGAGCACTATTTTTAATTCTAATGAACTGTACATGGCTCTTTCGGATATAGAAGCAGTGCGGTGCGTGTAGCGGCCTAAGGATTGATTTCCATTTGAAGCATTGACTCACTGTTTGTGATGGTCCTGCTTCATGCTGAGAAGGAAAGGACTAGAAACTCCAGCATTAAAATATTCATGCTGAAAATGGACTCTAAGCCATGAGCTCAATTAAAGAGCCCCTCTCCATGTGTGCAGCGCTTTAAAATGAGGGCTTTGCTTACTAGTTCTCCACTCTGCCCGTCCGCAGGGAGAGATGAAAGCCAAGAGAGGAGGCTGAGATGAGGGAATGAGAGGATGAGGATGGGGATGCTCTATATAAGTTCAGTTTTATTTTTGTGCTGTTAAATATGTTGAGATCAAGGAGCATGTGAAATGAACCGAGCTTTGAGAACAAATGGAGTTTAAATGAGGTGGCTGACCTAGACGGCATGTTTATTGATACAGTTTGTGCTTTCTCCCTTTGTTCCCACATATTTAAAGGTGAAGTGCATAATTTCTGTGCACCAGCATCAAAAATGGGAATTGCATAAATGATTAATAACCCTAAAATTAGCATTTCTTTATGAACCTAAAACTTGATAGTGCTTCTTTTGTTCCCTTTTTTTTATAGAATATTTTAAGATGTCATTTTAAGGTCTGTCAAAGATCCAAAAAGTTGCAAATTTTTCACCATAGTCATCTTCTGCAGTTCTGATGCTGATTGATGGCTATCAAGATGGTTTAAAAAAAATAAATAAATAAATAAAAAAATCATATTCTAGATATATTTCTAGATATACTACAATCATTGGCATCAGTATTTAATGCCATTTAGTCAGTGTTATTTTATTACTATTGAGAAAGTATTAGTTTTATTAATGTTTTGAATTTTTAAAAATATTTTGCATTTTCATAAAAATTTTGTTCAAATTTTAGTAATTTTGTTTTTGTCATTTTTTATTATTTTTTAAATATGTATGTAGAGATTTTATTAATTTTAATTTACTTTTAGTTATTTTAGTAGGCCCTACATCTAAGTGCATTTAACTAAATGAAAATGAGATGTGTAAAGTAAAAATAGTTTTTAATTTTAGTTAATTATAATAACCCTGCTTCTTGTTCTTAATGTAACATCTCTTTCTTTGTAGACATGGCTGAAGAACTATGGCTACCTGCTCCCTCATGACATCCGGACATCGGACCTGCGATCGGAGAAAGCCATGCAGTCGGCGGTCGCTGCCATGCAGCGGTTTTATGGTATTCCAGTGACGGGAGTGCTTGATCAAACCACCATTGAGTTAGTAACAACCCTCTTTATTGCATGAAGAATCACGAACAGGCAATATAGCTGCTAAAGTGCATATGCTACATCAATAGTGCGTCTTTGATTAATAAGATGAACAGTAGTGTTTAAAGTCACCCGCTCACTGAGATCAAATGACCAGCCATGTCTTAGATTGAGTTAATATGCACTAAAATTAAAGGGATAACTTACCTCAGACGCCAAAATTTTCAGAGGATATCAATTTGTCATACTACACACAAGTTAAACGGCAGTGCTCCAGAGCTGATGGGGGCAGCAGAGAGACTAATGGTTGTTTAGGAAGACAAATAAAAGCCACTGAATCTGAAATCACATACTCTCTTCACAACCACAAAAAGTGCACGTTCTATAGTATAAATGTGTGTAGTATGAATGTAATCTGGACATACTACATTCGCCATTTTTTCGTTGTCACGTGACCTACCAGTGCTAGTTGCATCACTGCATAAAACGTGAAAAACTTGTGTTAACCAGACCTTATTTCAGACATTTAACCCAAACCCATTCAAAAAACCCACTGACTTCAGGGTGATGGAAACGGAAGTGCTAAAAAGCTAAATAATTTCTGCATTTTAGCCTACAAAAATACGTCATCCCTGCAGCACTGTTTTTCTTAGTGCTTAAATGTCTCTTAAAATGCCTTAAATGTTATTCAAATTTCCCAATGCGGTGTTTAATGTTTATGTAATTTTTTTATTTTAGACATTATATAAAAATATTATTTATTAAATTGCTATATAGTTTATAAACACATATTTTTGTGCAACATATTCTTGTGTAAACTAAACATGAAAATTCCTTAATGCATGTTTTTGGTCTAGTTGGTGTTCCATATGATTTGAGCACTACATTTAACATATTTGATGTACGGTAGTATGAAGATTGTAAACATAGTGTTTTCTCTGACAGTTGTTTGCTGTCTCCTGGTGTATTGATTATCTACATGTTTTAAGGTGGATGAGAAAACCTCGGTGTGGAGTCCCAGATCACCCTCACATCAGCCGACGGAGGAGAAATAAACGCTACGCCCTCACTGGTCAGAAATGGAGGGAGAAAAAGATCACATACAGGTAAAACGTATATTCAGAGACTGATAAATATCCAGTGCAAGGCTTACATGATGGATGGATAGACTGATTCACTGAATACTGCACCTGAGGAACCTCTGGAGGAAACTACAGAAACTGTGTTTACTCTTTATAGATGAATGACCATTGTACATGATTACAGGGAAGCGTTCCAAAAACTCCATATGCCTGTAACTAACTGCACCTCAAGTGATGTGATTCTCTTTAATGGCAGCCCATTAGGCATCTCGCTAAAGCCAGCCTGTGCAGTATATTTGTACCCTCATCTTTAATTATTTTAGTGCATATCGCATTGACACGTGTGCGTACGTTTTGGAACACATGCCGCTTACGCAATGTTCCAGACAGACGTTGCTGAAATGCTTTCCTCCAACCTTAAAAATGTTAAAAGAAGCTTTTGTTTTCCGCCTGATGGGAGAGAGAGAGAGAGAAAAACAAAGAAAGCAAGGAATGTCGCAGGTCGGGAAGGAAGAGGAATAGTTGATGAAAGCCTGGTATTTTGAGTGTTTTTTTTTTTTTTTTTTTTGCTATTATGCCTCCCAAAATCCACTCAACCTATTAATTGATTTTTTTATATGTCTGTCTCTGAAACCTAAAACTACCTTATATAATGAAATTCTATAGAATAAAATGTTGCATATGTATATCTAAATTTATAATGTATTAGAAAAAATGTAATATATAGTATATAATTATACTGTATATATTTATATTAAATAACTACATGTATACTATTATTTAAAAACTATATATACTATACACACAAATATAGTTTTTAATGAATAATATAATTGTAGTGATATAGAATAAATTGTTATATATACATATATAAATGTATAATATATTATAAAAATATAATGTAATAAAAGTAATATATATATTATCTTAGTAGACTATATGTGACCCTGGAGCACAAAACCAGTCTTAAGTCGCTGGGGTATATTTGTAGCAATAGCCAAAAATATACTGTATGGGTCAAAATTATAGATTTTTCTTTTATGCCAAAAATCATAAGCATATTAAGTAAAGATCATATTCCATGAAGATATTTTGTAAATTTACTACTGTAAATATATCAAAATGTCGTTTTTGATTAGTAATATGCATTGCTAAGAATTCATTTGGACAACTTTAAAGGCGATTTTCTCAATATTTTGATTTTTTTGGACCTTCAGATTCCAGATTTGTATCTCGGCCAAATATTGTCCGATTCCAACAAACCATACATCAATTAAAAGCTTATTTATTCAGCTTTCAGATGATGCATGAATCTCAGTTTAGAAAAATTGACACTTAAGACTGGTTTTGTGGTCCAGGGTCACATATTAGACAGTTCCATGTTTTCTGCTGGTTACATGATGCTGACTCAGCTTATATGAGCTGAACAAAAGGGATTCTGGGACATTTTGTATTTGTGGTGCGTTCCTATGGGCGCAAACATGAAATCAGATCATTTGCAAACGTTTGTCTGCTTTCATCCGTTTTAAAGCTCTGTTAATTTACTGCAGTGTAGAACTTGGTTTGCAGTCACTGGTTAATCAAATGTGATGTTCTCACTTATGTGTGCCTGCAGTTGTGTGCCAGAGACAACCATCTGCTTCTGCCTTAGGTGGCTGGCCTGGTTTAACTTTTGCCCTATATTCAAGGAAATTTTTTTATGCAGATTAATTCTTATGTAACAGTGCAGTGCTGTGAACTCAAACGGCATTCGCTTCAGTTTATTGCAGAGCGGATTCATATTGAAAGAACATTTTCAAACACACCGGTGCAATGACAGAGTAGGTTACTGCAGTGCACTGCATGCTGTCATAGGGAACTTGATATGGAAAAATAAATATCCAGTGCAATTAGTATTATTTATATACTATTATAGCATTATTAATATTTTGAATTTGCTTTTATTTTTATATTTTCAGTTTTTATATTTTCAAATTTAAAGTTTTTGTAATTTTGTTTTGTGCTTTTGTCATTTGTATTAGTTTTTTTTTTTTTTATTTAGATTTAAACTATTTTTATTTCAGTTTTAGTTTAAGTAATTTTAGTACTTCAACTTAAAGTTAGTTGCTAATGTTGCCACATATTAAATTTGTATATTTGTTTTGTTTTTCACCATTTTAATTTTCTTTTTGCACTTCACTTATGCATTTTATGCATGTAGCAGATGCAGTATTTTGAAAATGTACATTTTGCATCAAGTTTTGCCATGTTTGAGCCACAGGAAAATTTTAAAAGCATTATTTTAATGCATTATTCCATGTAATATTTAATTTTAATTAAGTAACTAATATTAAGTCACACAATATTAGTATTTATAAGTATTTATGATTTTTTCCTTCCTTCTCTTCCTGTTTCCAGCATACATAATTTCACCCCCAAGGTGGGCGAGAAAGACACCCAGAGGGCCATTCGCCAGGCCTTCGACGTCTGGCAGACAGTGACCCCGCTGACCTTTCAGGAAGTGGCCTACTCTGAGATCAAGAACGAGGGTAAAGAGGCGGACATCATGATCTTCTTTGCCTCCGGTTTCCATGGTGACAGTTCTCCTTTTGATGGAGAGGGAGGTTTTTTAGCTCACGCATATTTTCCCGGTCCTGGAATTGGTGGAGACACACACTTCGACTCTGATGAGCCCTGGACGTTAGGAAACGCCAATCACGACGGTAAGTGTGGTGCTGTGATGCTAAACTGTGATTTGTTTTGTTTTTTATAGCATTTAACTTCCAATTGTATTTGATCATTGCTATTAGCATTACTTACTAATATTAATATGTCTTTTGATCAAACCAACACGACAGTGGCTGATATAGAATGATTGACCTAAGATGTCTGGACTTATAAAGAGTTTATTTTTATTTTATTTAAATTAGTTTATTTATTTTACTTTTTATTTTGTAATTTTTGTGTTTCTATTTAATGATCATTTAATGATTTGCTTTATATTATTTGTAATAATATTTAATAAATAAATGAATAATTTTATAATAATAATAAATAATTACATAATTAAATAATTACTTATTTAATTTTTTGTGGCTTTTATGATATATTATATTTTATTATTTTTATTTTTTTGTACCTCTGTTTAATGATGAATTTTCGTGTATGCGAATTTTCTTTAATCAAGCATGGTAATGGCTCAATATAGAATAATTGACCTAACATGTCTGGTCTCATAATCTCTGACATAGTAATATTTTTTCATAGGTTTTTTTTTTTTTCATATTTTATTTTATTATTTAATGTTTATTTATATTATTTTGTAATTTTTTGTGGATCTATTTAATGATGAATGATAATGGTTTAATATAGAAGGATTGACCTGGCTTGTCTGGTCTCACAATCTCTGACATGGTAATATGAGTTAAATTTAATTTAATTTAATTTTGTGGGTCTATTTTGAATTTACATTCATGTGAGTTTATGTTTTTTATTTATTTAGTAGGGAAACGTTAGATTAAATGGATGATTAAATAGGATGGCTGGTTTTTCCATAATGTTCTGCAGCTATAGATAGAAAGATCAGTCAGATGTGTAGAGGTGAATCTTCTGGGAGCTTCTCCAGTGGTAAACTGGAGCAGGGAGCTGAAGAGCATCAGTAGATGCCACAGGGGAAACATAAAGAAACACAGAGCATTGCGTTCTTTCTTCACTTGCATCAGCCGTGCCTGTGTGCTGCATATTTGCTGTGTTATCTTTGCCTGTGTGCTGCAGTGTCAGCAGTTCAAGTACACGCTTTATAGACCACAGAATCTGTACCTTGTTCACGTACACACACACACACACACACACACACACACACACACACACACACACACACGCATATCTTTACAGATCTATTTCTCTATACACCCTATCAGCCCTAGTGGATACAGATCAAAAGTTAGCGGTTTACAACAAACAGTAGATGTATTTATCTTCAGCGGCTGATGTAGATTTTATATTTCATTTATTCACAATGACACTTACTCCTCAACAAAACACAAAATCTATTTCTTTTCAAAGAGACGGGGAATGAAATACACAGTTAAATTGGACAGGAAGAGTGTGTGAGGGTTGATAAAGGAGAAGGGCTTTGGCAAAGAGATCCTCTAAGAAAGGGGAAGCAGTCTGTAAACAACATGTACAAGACACTTTGTGAGCCATCTGATACTTGTAGCACCCAGAGACGCCAACCAACAGATCAGGCTATTTCTGTGATTTGAGTGATATGGTGTCACATCCCTTCTGTGTTTCCAAAGATCTGAACATGTCAGTCTTGACTGACTCATCTTCTGATATTAGCGTACACAGCACAACATGTTTACAGCCCATGTACAACATGTTCCTTTAGGATTCTGGGTAGAAATTTTACCTGTCTACATAAGTGAAGAACTAAATTCTTATATCCAGAGCATATATATGTTGGGAATTTCCTGTCAATTTCTGTCACCATCAGTTCCTCTAAACTAATAACCAAATGGATTGCACCTTGTTTTAGAAGACAGCAGAATTGACTTCCACACCTTTTTACAGAACTTTTAACTTTTACGTTGATTCTTAACTTAATATTCATATGCGTATGCAATTTCCCAGGTGCATTATACAATGAAAGCAAATGAGTATGGATGCTGTCAAGCTCCAAAAGAAACCAATCGCACTATAAAAGTAGCACATTTCTTTTATATCCCATGTGTGCTGAACTATGTGTGAACTATTCCTATAATGATAGAATGAACACATTTATTCACTGCTGATTCAGCGTTTGACGAACTTCTATGGGAGCTTTTATTATTTCGGAACTATTTTTAACAAAATGCACATCAAATATGCAAAGCCTTAAGCTTTGCATTGCTAATTTTCCTGCTTGCATATTCTTATTCATGCAGTACATGCCATACTGGTACATTTTTCATACTACATAGAGTTCTGATTAGTACTGATTCAAAGATGTTTTGACCATTAACCTTTACCTCTCAGGCAATGACCTTTTCCTGGTGGCCGTACATGAGTTGGGACACGCATTGGGTCTGGAACATTCCAACGACCCCAGTGCCATCATGGCCCCCTTCTACCAGTACATGGACACACACAACTTCAAACTGCCTCTAGATGACCTTCAGGGGATCCAGAAAATCTACGGTAGAGTTTTCATCTTTATCACCTCTATTATCTTTTTCAAGAAGCTAAGCAAGAATATAGAATAGATTTTGGATGCCAGGATGGCTAAATGTATTTTTAGAAGAATAAACGTTGTTCCTCTACAGGTATACCCACAGCCATGCTGGAGCCCACCAGACCTCTTCCTACTCTACCTGCACGACGCACACACCCCACCTCTGAGAGGAAACACGACCGGCATCGCCCCGCTCGCCCACCCTCTGGAGATCGGCCGTCCTCTCCCGGACATGGAAAACCCAACATCTGTGATGGCAACTTCAACACTGTGGCCTTCTTTCGACGGGAGATGTTTGTTTTTAAGGTGAGTTGCATCAGTTCTCTTTCCAGTATTAGATACAGATGCTTTATATAAGCAGATCATAATAAAATTAGCATAATCCAATTTGGTTGAGTGTGATATCAAGAATTGTAATTCCTTATATTAAAGGGATTGTTCATCCAAAAATGAAAATTCTGTCATCATTTACTCACCCTTGTGTCTTTCCAAACCTGTATGAGTTTCTTTCTTCTATTGAACACAAAAGAAGATACATTGAAGAATGTTGGTAACCAAACAGCTTCTTGTAGCCTCTGACTTCCAGAGAAGTCAATGGCTGCCAGCAACTGTTTGGTTACCAATATTCTTCAAAATATCTTCTTTTGTGTTCAACAGAAGAAAGAAACTAATACAGTATGTTTTGTTGAAAGAAGGGATGCAAAATATATTATAGAGATATTGGTGATTTTTTAAAAATTAATTGCTTTCATACAATATTGAATAAATATTTGGATATTTATTCAATATTGGATATTTAATTGTGCATCTAATTTCCTCCCTGTGATTACTCTATTAATTGTAATTTTTTTTTAGCAATTTTGAAATGATTTTTATACTGTATTATTTATATTATAATTGCCTAGAATCACTTGTAGTATTTTTATTTATTTCTTTTTATTTATTTAGGCCATTTATCAGTTATTGCTTATCAATATTAGACATACTTTTGATATTATGCATCCCTACCTGAAATCGACTCAGTTGAAGATCTAAATTACATACAGTAATTGATCAAAATAATCTCTTTTACTCGTCACAGGATCGCTGGTTCTGGCGTTTGCGCAACAACAAAGTTCAGGAAGGCTATCCCATGTTGATAGAGCAGTTCTGGAAGGGTCTACCTCCTCGCATTGACGCTGCTTACGAGAGATCAGATGGAAAATTTGTGTTCTTCAAAGGTAAGATTTATTATCCGTACAACAGATGTTATGACATTAATTAAAACAATATTACAGCAACAACTACAAAAAAAAGCATTGGCATAACTACCTAGTGTTTATTGCTTGATATGAAAAGTGCAGCCTCAGGCTAGTTTTAATAACTCTAGACTGTTTTGTAACATCTTTTGTCATAACTATAAATTGATACCAAATACATCCCGAAATCATAAAATTAAGTACCTGAATATGGCTTGGATAATAAAGAGAAGCCATATCCATTAAACATCTGTTGCCTTTGGATCGGTTTCAACTCAAACCACCATATTTTGCTAAGGCTGACTAATTCTAGATCAGCACTTGTACATTTTATGTACCGTTTTAATACAAGCCTAGGTACACTGAGTTAAAGGTTAGATAAATGCTGTTAGATTATGGGTTAATCTCAGAAAAGGTCTGCATTTATCCATAGTGTTTATCTTCCATTGGGCCTGACAGCCTTAGTGAATCCATTCAGTACTTTATTATTCTGTCTGTTCCTCCCTCGCTCCCCTCCTTTCAAACGATCTCTCTCTATCTCGCCATCCTCACCCCCTCTCTTTCTCATTAAATTAGCCCGGCGCAGTCTTGCTGCGCAAGGAGAGGTTGGGTGAGATATTTATAGCCCGAGTCTCCTGTTCTGTGATGTTTCATGAGAAAACAAGCTCGCAGGATGCCCTATGGTTATCTCAGAGAATGCACATCGGTATTAATAGATAAAGGGGCGATGAACTCAAGTCATGCTGGCATTTCAGCATCTTATTCAATAACTACACATGATCAGGTTTACCCAAGTGCTGTCTGTGCTGAAATAATGCATTTAAAATAAGATTAGGCTCATTATAGGCTGTATTTTATTTGCAAAATTCAGTGCACAATCACAATTATTGACAGTCGCAGAAAAGGGGAGATATAAACTGCAAGAATAAATTGCAAAATTGTAAAAGAAGTCAGAATTGTGAAATAAAAAGCCACCATTACCTTTTATTTCTTTATTTATTTTACTCCATACTCCAGCTTGTCACAATTCTGACTTTTTTATATTATTTTTTATATAGTTTGTATCTCAAAATGCAGACTTTATACCTTAAAGAAAAAAAGACAATTGTGATAGATAAACACAGAATTAAGAGAGAAAAGACTGAATTGTTGTATAAAATGTTGCAATTTTTATTTTATTATTCCTTGGTGAAAATAAGCTTCCATATATATCCAAACATGTAGCGTAGATAAGCACATTGTTTCATTATGCGATAATATAATTCAATATAACCCATTTAATTTGGACCTTATCTACTGCTGTTTTTCTGCCTGTTGTTTTGATTCTAGGGGATAAATACTGGGTCTTCAAGGAGGTTACAGCAGAGCCCGGGTATCCTCACAGCCTGGTAGAGCTGGGCAACTGTCTGCCCCGCGATGGCATCGACACAGCCTTACGCTGGGAACCTGTGGGCAAAACCTACTTCTTCAAGGGTGACCAGTACTGGCGTTACAATGAGGAGAAGCGTACGGCTGACCCAGGCTATCCCAAACCCATCAGCGTCTGGAAGGGCATCCCTGATGCACCGCAAGGAGCCTTCATCAGTCGAGAAGGATGTGAGTCATTGAGGTTCCAATAACTGATCAATATTTAATGTGGCAATCAGCCATGTGATCGGTGGGCATTTTATCTGACTGCTTCCCTCGGGTTTGAGGAGTTCAAGTTGGTTGAGCTTCATTCTGGAGAAGTTCTGGTCTAATCTGTAGTGCACTGCAGTGCAACAAATGGCTATTATAATCAGCGAAGCTTTACAAAATGGATAGTTGTCACTGGATGAATTGACTTCGAAGCAGATTTAAAATACCAATAAATACACACCTGAAACCGCACATTTAATATTAACGCGGTGTTGCTTGGGAACGGTAAGCATGATTGAAGTTACTTGGAGGAAGAATGGTTTATTCAGATTATTATGAATGCATTGAACTATTTATTGCATGTATTATCTGCTGCTGCTATTCTGACACAGTGTTCATCTGTCGCAGCATACTTGTTTATTTTATTGAGTAGGTAATAGAAGTAAATGCGCTGAGGTCTTGTGTTCCACTCATTCTTGTAGAGTAATTGATTAGTGTTTGTTTGGTGCAGTCGCTGCAATATTGTTGTGTTGACAGTGACTGTTTTGGCTCTGACTCATCCTCAGTGGTGATCTGATAGCTGGTCTGGATTGGCACAGGGTCCGGAGGAAAAGACACAGACACAACTTTTGGGTATTAAAATTCACTGTCACAATCGATGCATGATTACAAATATAGCAAAATGGCAGCTGACTGTAGCAAGATACTGTATTATGTGATGTTATGTTTATGATAGAGAGCTAATATAATGGATCATATGACCCTCGATGTTTTAATGCAGGGAACATTATGTCTAAATAATTGAAAATCATTGAAGGTACTATGTAAAAATGGACTGTGGTTTAATTATTTTGAAGTGATACTATGACTAGGCAATATAGCTAAAAACAATATTAGATATAAATAGCTTTTAAAGGCACTGGATATGTATGCCAGTGCTAATGTATTTGCTCTGCTTTTTTAGTCAAAAAAAGACTGAAACACGACTTGAAAATGCAAGAAATGAAATACAGGAGAAATTTGTGTTGAGTGAGAAATGTATTTATTCATTTATTTATTTACATGCACCAATAGAATATTTTATATATTTATATTTTAAATATTTAAAATAATATTTTAAAATGTGTAAAATTCCATTTGACTTTAATAAACATTTTTTTAAAAAATTCTAAAACAAATTTTTTTATAAAATATTTTATAAAACGCCTATATTAATAAACTGTAATATTTTCTATATTTATATTTAAAATATACAAAATGACAAACATTTTAAAATATACAATTTGTAAATAAATAAATACATACATTTTTTATGCAATTTTTAAAATAAAATGTTTAATAAAATATATAAAATATTTGATAAAAACATTCTAATATTCCATATGTTGGTTCATGTTGTATTGCTAACGAAATATTGAATATATCACTAAAATGTGAATAAAGTGGGGATTTGTAAATAATCCGAATCAAAATTAAAGTTTCGCACTACAGAAACCAAATGAGCTTAAAACAGTTCTTCTCACTTGCGCTGTGGCTGATGTTGATGCTAGTGTCAGTCAGGTCGAATGGAAAATCCTCAAGTGTCACACTCTCTAGTCAAGGATTTTTGCTGTGGCTACATAGAATTGCAGATTTTTCCTCCTCCTCTCTAGAGTATTATCCAGTGAAGGAATGATCATCTTTTCTGTGAGTCATGTCATAACCTCCGTCTCAACATGGAGCCTAGGGCCAGGACAAGATGGAGAAGCCAAGAGGGTTATATGGACTGTTTGGTTTGCCCGTAGCTCATGATTTTTCTGTCACTCAGATTTTGCAAGAGGGATTTGGCATGTCTTGCTCGGCAAGATCGCGAGTAAAAGCAGGGAAAATAAGAGAGGAAGGACGAGCACTTCATCAATCACACTCTCAGGGGTTGCTGTCTAAAGCTTATTCACAGTATTTACGTTTAGTTCTGGGTCTGTGCTCGTATAGGTTCAGTTTGTGAGTGCCTCGAATGCATCTGTTTATGTGGCATTGGCAATCGGACTGACAGCTCTCTGAGGGATTGTATAACACTGGAACAACTTTTTGAAATACTGTGTCATTGAGTGTTTACAAGGACAGCTATTTTTGTGATCATGAATATGAATTGAGCTTTCTGAAAGGACGTGCATCTCTGCCTGCATGTAAAGACAAATATTTGCTTATTGACCTTATGCGTTGGAGAAACAAGTGCGCAGCTATCTTTAGAAATTTGTCTTTGAACTTCTGGTTTTGCAGCAGCTCTATAGCATCGCTGTTAAAGAGTAATTAGCGGGTGAAGTGGGTTTACTTATTGTAGAGTTAACAATGTTATGTTCATTCATAAATTTGTACGACCTTACCATCACGCTGTGGAAATGCAAACAAAAGGCAAAAGACAAAGTGCACAGTGCTGAAAAGGGGCGGGGCTACATAAGGAATTCCTTTCTATGATTGGTTCATGTTTGTTTACATCTTTAGCTTGACAGTAAATGACAGGGATGTAACGATTCAGTCGACTCGATACTGATTTCACAATACTATTTTCTCATTTTATAACAAAATGCGATTTAAGACATTATAAATTAAAAGGTGTTCTTTTACTATTGCTTGGACAAAATGCTGTGCTTTTTTTTTTTTTTTGTGAAATTGAAATATGTCAAAGAACAAAACTGAACTGAAATTAGAAAACAAACTCCAAGTCAAGTAAATAAATAACACAAATAAAATAAATAAATTTTCCTGTGCTCTTTCCATTTAAAATTAGAGGCAACCATTGTATTTTAATCACAATCCAAACAAAGATGCTGCATACATGCAGCATGAGCAGTTTTGAATCTAAATTAGATTGTATAATTTCTAAATTTGTCCCTGTCGTGTTTGTCTGAATATCAATATAATCTATGGACAAAGACGCAGTGGAGGCTGAGTGCATGTAAACACTTTTTATACTTTACTTAACTGTTCAGAAGTATATACAGGGCCACACAGCGCCACCAGAAGCACAACACAACAATTGCAGGATTAACCCAATTCTGAACACCGAATACATAACAGGGCTGACTTTAGTTTTGTGAAACTATACTACATAAAACATCTGCACAAAACAAAATCGGCAGATGGGCTGAATCATGAAAAAACAAATTCACTCTCTGACAGTAGGTGGCGCTTATGGAACAGCCGCAATATAGTCTTTCCTTGGTTGCCGCTGTAAACAAAGCAGCGCTGCAGTTATGAACACTGCTTTAATATGCATTATACGGAGGCAAGGCGAAAAGAAAATACCACCTAAACATTTTAAAGACAGTCAGTTCCCCTCAGAGGCTGTATCGCGATTTGTTTAACATCTCATCGTCCCGTATAAGATTTTCAGCTAGCTCAGGGTGCATCGTTACATCCCTAGTTAATGATTTATTATCTTTTTAACTCATTCCAGTCAGTAAATTTCCAGTCATAAAATTATGCAAATTTCCAGTCATAAAATGAATACACCGCTCAAATGATTCCAGATAGTGAAGTGTTTAATTTTTTCAACGTGACAACAATTTTCTAGATTAATTAACTCTAAATAAGCAAGCACTGGGTCTGTGGCATTTCAAAACATTTTGTTTGAGCATATCCACCAGCAGCATTCTCTCAACCAATGATGCGAGTTTGGAGGCGGAACTATCTGTTTGTTGACCTATAGTGGAATTCTGGTTATGGAAATGTACTGATAAATTGTTTTTCTGTTTTTTTGTTCTAGTTTATACCTACTTTTACAAAGGAAAGGATTATTGGAAGTTCGATAACCAGAAGTTAACGGTGGAGCCAGGCTACCCAAAATCAATCCTCAAAGACTGGATGGGCTGCGATCAGTCTGAAGTAGAAAAGAACAAGGACCGTCACCTCCCTCACGATGACGTCGACATCATGGTTGCCATTAATGACGTACCCAGCACTGTAAACGCAATCGCTGTGGTCATCCCATGCATCCTCTCACTGTGCATTCTGGTCCTTGTATATACTATCTTCCAGTTCAAGAACAAAAACGTCCAACAGCACGTGACCTACTACAAACACCCCGTGCAGGAGTGGGTATGACGGACCGGGGGGCGCGATGGACCCCAAACGCTTGAGAACATAAGTGAGGGCTACTATGCTGAGGTTTGACCAGTGCCTGTTTTCAGAACAACCTTGTCCCAGAACGGGAACAAAAGACGAGGAAAGGGAGTATCCGCTTCCTTCCCACTTGAGACAGAACTTTACAACAAATATTGCAATTTTTTAGCATGAGCCCAACGGACAAAACTTCTGGGGATTGAACGTTTGAAGTTGTGCCCTGGCCTTATGCTAACCAGGTGAAGTCTTAATGGTCGAGGAACCATCACTCCAGTTTGACCGAGACCATCACTTTCTCTTCTCCCGGAGAGTTCGAGGAACCGCAGATTTGCGAAATGCCAGCAAATCCTTGTCTCGTTGTCAACATAAACTTGTACATGAATTTCAAGTATTATCAAAGAAACGAAACAAGCAAAACGACAAACAATGACTTGAAAACCATGTAGGTAGAAAGGCCATAGAAAAGAATACCAAGGAATTCTTGCAGTCTTTTGTCATTTACGGGGTGAAAGGTTCACTGCTGGCACTCCTTGAAGACTTCAACATGTTTTTATTGGTGGTTAGGAGGCAGTTTCAAACTAATTAGCTTCATAACATCAATCTGAATGTTTGTTTGCGTTTTCTTTTCTTTCCTCACCTGCCTACCCATTTCCACAGAGTAGGAAGAATGATTTATAATAACTAGGGCAGTCTTAACACCTCCTCCCACTCACTACTGTACTCTACTCCTTTTCTTCTTTTGCTGTTTTTATCAGTCGGCAACAAAAGAGGATCTCTTTTTGATGGCATTAGGTCTTTATAGGAGAGTAATTTTGTGTCACAATGGGCCTGATTTCTTGCAATCTCTATATTTTGCTTTTATTAGGTCATGTTTCCAACCATCTTGCACGGTCTCCTACTACGACCTTACCTTTTCACCAAGTGTAATATTTGAAACACTGGTGCCAGGCAGGAACATGAACAATGAACACATCTGAATATGAAATAGCTTTGTTACCGTTGCCTACCAGAGATGATCTCTCAACGGCTCATCCATCCTCTTCGAATGAACGTAATATGCTGTATGTCTTACGTTGAAGTGACTTCAATTTCATGTGTTCGGTGTGGATTGTCTAACACTTAGCTCTAAAATGTCTGTCGGGTGCTTTTATTGGTTCGACTGTGCTATTTAACAGTGAAGTGTGTCTGACTGTACCATATTAACACATCTCTTTGTGCTCATCTGCTGTGGGAATGGATCTGATACATTGCACACTGGAAGGAGCTGAGATGTAATTGATGTTTTCAGAATTTGGAATGGAAATTTTTGGATTAACCTGACAAGCTTCAGGCGTATATGTATATTAGAAAAGGTTTGTAGCATCTTAATCACAATATTAAGATGGTAGATTTGGCGAGACTCCCTATAAGGCTTCACTTAACACACAGTTTATCATTTAATATTGGGGTTTCACTGATATTTTTGCCTTAACACATTTAGGTTGCATGTTATGAAATCCATTTTGTTTTTCTTTGTGGAACGAGCATTTTTAAGTACAAAAAAGCCATTTTTTGTTTATTCCGCAGAGAATCGTGTACATATTGTATTCACAGTTCAAAGGAGCATGGATCTGCAACAGAAACTACCTGGCAAATACTTTTATGTTTCTAATGTGTCTCCACCAATGGTTTGAGCATCTATTCAAGCTTCACCATATTTTTACACTGAGCTGGCTTCATTGGCATGTTGTTTGTGACATGACGTCACTTCTGTAGTTGCCATATGTACATCTGCCCAAAAGATCGACCACTTGGAGATAATAATTTTGTTAATGCATTCAACCAACATGAATGTTTTCTGAATAGTCAGTTGAAGTTTTTTGGGCATGAGATTTTTTTTTTCTCGAAACCCTCGTCTTCCAAAGTAACATTTCACCCTCTTTGTGTGTTTGTGTGGTCTTCTTAAAGTTTGTGGGCCTTCACGTAACCACTGATTCGAATGACAAAATAGAGCAAACTTTCAGTGCAATCATGCATCTATGAACTTTAATGCACGTAGAAAAAACAAATTTTGAGAAATTAATGATTCAAGACAGCACGAACTCTCAATTATTTTTTCACATGCAAGACTGGACAAGTCATCCACACACTTTACGGCCTCCCCTAATGACTTGCATGGAAGGCTGGTTTTGCCTCAGAGTAAAAAAAACTTCAATCTCACATTTGTGACTGTATTTCCAACTTTGTATCTCCCATTTGTGGCTTCATAATTGGCTTCAAAGTGACTTTATATCTCACAATTGCCACTCACAGTTGAAAATTTTTATTTTGCAATTGCACCTTTATATTTCTTTATCTCTCAAAATGTGATGTTGGAATTACACCTCACAATTACTTTATTTTCGACTCTAAGGCTGAAACAGGCTTCCATGGTCTAATGGCAACAAATATTACTTTGATACGTGCCATGTTACGAAATGATTATCCATATTTGCATGGCACTTCATGCCCAGAAGACCACTGTATTACCATTGTACTTTCTGGTTAGAAGAATGCTTGGTGTGACGATGCTTTTTGACATTGCTTTGCATTGACTATAGAATGTTTTATAAAGTGGTGGAAAAATGTATAATTAGCATGGTGTTTTGGTCGGATTAGCTCAATGCAGTAGTACTGTGGAGGGGTTATGTGACTCTACCCCTTTAAGACATTGTGCCTTGTCTTTAAGTCCGCTATGGCACACTGAACACTGCTCATTTACACTGATTTCCACCTCATTGTTATTTCAACAGTGGCTACATGAATACATCCCTTGATATATTATTCAATGCCTTTAATAAGTGAAAACGTGTTACCTTTTATTTTTGTTGCCCTCCTTCTCATATATCATTTTTTGGATCTGTTATGCGAGCAGATTGGTCGTGGGTAGCGAAGTGGCATGAAACTAGAGCAGATTTTACATGTTTGTGCCCACTTGGGAAAGACTTGATGTTATTGTCTCTCAGATAAGCATTTTTTATAGTCAGCTTCGAATCTAGAGCACCTGCTTGCAACAACAAGCAATGTGGCTGTGAAGTGATCTAATGTCTCGGGTACAGGAAGTACTGGGTGGGAGTATTTTTGATGGAACACACTGTGCATCACCAATTGTCTTCCTCAACTTTGAATCTGTCCGATGAGCTGTTGTTGGAACAAAAGACGGCAAACCACTTGCTCTAATAAGCCATGGACTGAATTTGACAATGTGGCACAATAGTGTGTTCCATACTTAAGAGGCTTTATGTGTTTATTATCTATGTCTGACATCTTATATAGCAAATGCTCAGAGTGTTAAAGTATATTCTTTATCTATATGAGGATGGCTTGTGACGAAAAAAACTCGTGGCAATGCTACAGAAGTTACTCTAACTAGATTGAGATTAAAATTTATTTGCAGAATAGTGGATAAACACAAGGGGTATTTACACATGGTCACGTCATGCATCATGATCAGTCATATTGCTATCCACATAAAGGTGTTTCTGCACCAAAATCTGACCATAAACCTAATCCCCAACTATATGCAAACACAAAATAGTTTACTTCCATACGTTTCTGTACAATATATTTGCCCGGTTTAGCAAATGAACATTATGTGGATTGCATATGCAATCCCAAACATCTGTATGCTGGTGTAATTCCATCTGGGACGACCAACATTTACAGATATGACCTTTACACTTGTATGTGATTCAGACCATCTCCAGAATGCCTCTTGGATGGCATTTACACTTTTCACGCATTACTAAAAATGCATGAGGTGACCATTATTTTTTCTTTCAATTTAAACTAATCACATATAGATTTGTGAAAAAACAGGACATTTAAGTTCCAGACCATGATATTCTCTTGAGGAATTCTGAAGCTAAGCCAGTATTCTGTGTATATATATTAACACACTGAACATTCAGCGGTGTCTGAGGCGAAATGTTTAACAGAACTAAAGTGTATTTATCAAAGGTGGATATCTTTAGAAATGTTTGTCGTAGGGTCAAGTGAAAGATTTGTAACAATAGAGGCTTATCATATGAAAAGCTATTTATTTATCATTAATGGAGACATAAGGGTATTCTACACAGTTTAATTTGAAATCAAGGTGAAGCCATGCCTATAACCACATTAGTTGCACAGAAAAAAAAAAAAAAAAACAGAACTGTACAGGGAGATACGTAAATAGGAATTCTCTGGTAATTTGCCTCTTTTTAATGGGTATGATCGTGGCTTTGGACAACAGTCACTTTTAACCCGAGCTGCTGTTGCCTTTTATTTTTTATGGTCCTTTTATGAGACTAACAATAGGACAAACATATCAGAGGTAGTCAAGGAACCAACTGTATTTACGCTTTTTAATTACAGAGGGTTAATTTTAATGGAGATTTTATCTGAGATAGCTTTAAAGATTTTTGGTTTGTTTTTTATTATTATTATTTTTCTTGACTGACCATGGGGAAATTTCAACTATATTCCTGTACATAACTGGTTCTTTTTCCCTTTGACAAGAATTTAAGAGTGAACGTCTCACTCTGCGGTTTAAATAAATTCAGATTCTGTCCTTGCAATTTTGATATTTTCTGATTTACAGTTCAAATGTCGCTGTCTGCTCAGCCTCGTCCAGGTTTTAATGGTCATGTAAATACAAAGATTTACTGAAACTTTTCAGACCTTTTGTATTTTTCTTTCACTCTAACGGTAGCCTATAATTTCACATTGTCATGCATAATGTTGATTATTAAGAAAGAGAGTGATCTTAAACAGATTGATTTACTAATAGATATGATTTAAGTTTTATTTCTTAAATCCTGTTTTTAATTCTATAAACAATGAGTCGATTTTATTTCGGTTTCAGTATAGTTTTACACTGTGTATCTAATATCACCATGTTCAAAGAAATGTCAATAAAATAAAACTACAGAAATGCCAAGTGTTTGATGCTTTCTGGATGAATGTTTTACAATATTATAATGATATATTTATACATACTTCATTAGTGCAGGTTGATATCAGCTACATAATACATGCTTTTGAAATCATGCAATCAGTACATAAGTGCACAGCTGTTCAGCAGAACAGATTGTGTTTGTGAATACAAACATGAGCCGTAGCTTTATTCTCTATGTCTTAAAATACACTGCACAACTTATTAATGGCATAACTTGCATCAAACCCATTTAAAAAGAATTGCAATTCCAGCGCCTCTGTGTCTTCTGTTGTCCCGCACTAAATTTGGCACTCATTCACGGACGAAACGTCCAGTCTAATCAGTTCTTTCACAGTGCAACGTCTCTGGTTTTTAATACCAGTTAGTGCAGGCTATCATGAAGCTCATGTCGTCTACCTTTCTGGTGCCCATACAACATTGTGGCAGGTCAGTGTCTGGATCCAGACTGTCCCGGGGCTCAGGACCGGTATCAGTTTGGACACTGGATGAAGATACTTCACCTTGCAATGGCAGATTGCCTGGATCCCTCTGCTGCTGGTCAGCAGCCGAACTGGTGCTCTGATCAGACCCCATCTCTTTATTAATAATAATAATAATAAAAACAATAGATTTAGATCTGCTTATGCTTTCATTCACACATATTTTAGACATTACGATATATCCAATTGCAAATTCACTGTAGTCAGGATAAACAGTATCAACCTTCTACAAAAAAGTAGCCTACCATGGTACTGAATAATTAGCATATTCATGTACCATGGTACTTCAGCGTACTTAATACCAATGTAGGTGAAAAAACATGGTACATGTCTCAGGAAACCTTACCTAATTTAAAAGTTGTTTATGATAATGTTCAGCAACTTTCTCACAAAACTGTTCGCAGATGATTCGGTTTGAGACCGTGACTCACAACATCATCATCATCATCATCTCTAAGAGCCCAGCAATGTATTGAGGACACTGCAAAAACCTACATAAGCAGCAAGCACTCAGGGAGCGTTCGACACCGTGACTGGGACAAAAACAGATCAATAGTGCGTTAACGAGCCGAGGCACGGCAAGACTTTACCCCACGCCGACTCCAGCCCCCGGAATCCTGCGTTTTCACAGCACCGATTAGCTCGCGATGTTTCCAGGCAGAAAACGCGGGGTGGACGTCGAGGGTCACGGGCGCGCGCTGCTGCAGTGACGTTTCACAGGTGGCCAGCTAATCGAAGTGTCAACAAAAACGACGTCACGCCGAAACTCGATCGTGATTGGCTCACAAATCCATAGTGCAAGGAGAGGTGTGTCCTGTTGCTACGCAGGTTTGTAGCGGATGACAAAAACATGTGGGAACATGGCTCGCCAGTCTCAACAACCATTTAGACAACAACAGGTTATAGAAATGACAGAATATATATTTATTATGCTACTAAATTGCAGCAAAAGTGACTCACTGAAGGGGTTAAGTATTTTCTTCTGATCTTATGTTATATAGTGTTATTCTAAAATTATTATAATAAACGTACACAGACTATACTATACCAACATTTATATATCCATTCGTCAATTTTAGTCAAAAAGGCAAATAAAAGTCTTTTTTTTTTTGCTGTTTAATTTCTTATATTTCATTATTAATTTATATTATTTATTATAAAAAATCAATAAAAATAACATCTAGCAACTTATTAAAGTTTTTTGAGAGATTTTGTAGAAATACATACTAGTATATGCTCAACAGAGGGACATAAATGTCGTGTCTAACTTAAATCAATTTTAAATACAAAAAGCCTTTGTTAACACGAATACCGATTCTTCATTGTTCAAAGAATAAGGATCTGAGAAGCTGATATTTAAGAATCAAAACAAAGGCAGCAGTGTGTTTCTCATGACAACATGGGCTAACGTATCACGTACCGTAACGCGTTGACGTCAGCACGTCGAGGAAGTGAAGTGAGCACGTGGTTTACGGCTGTCCACGCTTCTCCATAGAGCGACAATCGGTAAATATAAGATTACTGTTGTAATTGTCATGAATTTTATAGAAAAGTTATTACATTTAGGATGTAATATGCCTTGTTATTAAAGGACACAGAATTGATAGCGTTTAATGAATAGAGAAGTTGAAATAACTTCATTTAGCCGACTGCTAACTAACCTTACCTTGACTAACGTTAGTAAGTTACTGTTTAAACGAAAGTTACTTACAACGAGTTTAACCCTGAGGTTTTGTTGAGAATTATTTTATTTAATCATGGTGCCCTAGAGTCCCATATTTTTAAAAATTATAGTTTCAGAAGTACATTTAAAAATTGTTTCTCTAACCTAATCAAAACCAGGTACAAAGATAAGATTTAATCCTAAAATAGCACTATATGTACTGTTTAGAAATCAAAACCTAATTGTACAGCAGAAACTCCCAATTTACCAGATCATAGAATTATATATTCTGTTACTAATGTTTGTTTTATATCTATCCTATTTTTTCTTATGATTATCATTATTTCACTGTGAATGTTGTTTCTCATCAGTTTCAGACAGCTTTGATCAGTTCAATAGCAGAAGAATGGCAGTCCGTGCATCTTTTGAAAAGAATAATGAAATCGGGTGCTTTGCCAAGCTCACAAACACGTATTGCTTGGTGGCCATTGGCGGTTCAGAAAACTTTTACAGGTGAGTCATAAATGAGATTACTAAAAAATATATATATATATATATATATATATATATATATATATATATATATATATATATATATATATATATATATATATATATATATATGGGTAGTTAACAAATAAAAACTGGACTGTGTCCTATGGTGACACTGCAAAAATGTAGAAAAAAAACCCATCTTCAATGTTAGAGGTTATTTTTATTTATGTATTTTTTTTTATTTTTCCGTCACTATAGGACACATTGATACGTCAACTACCCATATATATATATATATACAGTTCTGATTGTGATGAATGGCTGTTTTCCCCCACAGTGTCTTTGAAGGTGAACTGTCAGAAACGATGCCTGTTGTTCATGCCTCTATAGCAGGATGTCGAATCATTGGTAGAATGTGTGTGGGTAAGAAAATGTATCCAATCCAGTTTATTTTGCAAATTTGTGATTGATTAACAATTTTTGTATTTACTGTATGTTGATCAAAATACAGATGTTGTTTCAGTAAATAATGTGATGAAACTAACCTTTTAAAATAACAAGCTAGATCAGATTAGGTCTTATGTATTTATGTCCTCATACGTGATGTATAATAGATGTTGTTTCCATCTTGGGATGCTCTTCTGCAGGAAATCGTCACGGTCTCTTGGTGCCCAACAACACGACAGATCAAGAGTTACAGCACATTAGGAACTGCCTGCCAGATTCAGTGCGTATTCAGAGAGTAGAAGAGCGTCTTTCTGCACTGGGGAACGTCATCGCTTGTAACGACTACGTTGCTCTAGTTCATCCTGATCTTGACAGAGTAAGAACATCCCTAATGGAAGACTCTCTGAAATCAGCACTTTTTCTGAACCTTAATGGCTCTAAATTATTTCTCAATGCTTTATATTTCTTTAAAAAGCCTCTAAGATTAATGAAACCATTAGAAAGTTGAAAGTTTGTTTCCCAAAGCTGATGGTTTTTGTATTAAATTCAGGGAATTATTGTCCACAGGAAACAGAAGAGATTCTTGCAGACACTCTCAAGGTGGAAGTGTTCAGACAGACGGTTGCGGAGCAGGTGCTTGTGGGTAGTTACTGTGCCTTCAGTAACCAGGGAGGCCTTGTCCACCCCAAAACCTCCATAGAAGATCAAGATGAGCTCTCGTCACTCCTGCAAGTTCCTTTAGTGGTGAGTTACCGCTCTCTAATATCTGACAATCACTTCATCTGGACTTCATGACATTCTACTGAACAATTATGATATATTATATTCAAAACGTATACATACAGTTCAAATGTATGGGGGTTGGTATGATTTTTTTGTTGTTGTTGAAAGTACTTTTATTTATCAAAGATGCAGTAAATTGAACAAAAGTGTCAGGAAAGACATTTAGAATTTATAAAAGATTTCTATTTCAAATAAATGCTCTTCTTTGGAACTTTTTATATCTTGAACTTTTAAGTATCCTGAAAAAATGTATCATGGTCTTCAAAGATATTAAGCAGCACAAATGTCTTTCATATTGATAATAATCAGAAATGTTTCTTGAGCAGCAAATCAGCATATTAGAATGATTTCTGAAGGATCATGCGACACTGAAGACTGGAGTAATGATGCTGAAAATTCAGCTTTGATCACAGGAATAAATTACATTTTAACATGTATTCGAATAGAAAAGTTATTTTAATTTGTAGTAATATTTCATAAAAACACAGTAAAGACAGTGATTTTAATCAAATAAAGGCTGCCCTGATGAGCATGAGATTTTTTTTAAAGGTTTTAAAAATCTTACCGACCCAAACTTTTGAATGGTATAAATAGTGGTGTTTACTAAGATGCTATTTATGCCAAATACATACCGGTGCATCCCTAACTACAATTTTTCAAACACATCCCCTGTGTACTGATGCATCTAAAAAAAAAAAAAAAAAAAAAATGTTTTTTTCTTATTTTGGTAAAGACCTTTTTTCTTTACACCAAATTTAAAAATGAAAACAAACGCTGAATGCTGATTAAGTAACATCTTTGTTTGGACTGTTGAATGTGAGTTGATTGTGTTGTATTGGATTGCAACTATGCAGTTGTTGCCTTTAATTTCACGTGGTTACAGTTAATGTTTTCATTTAAGGCCAGTTTTATGTAATTTCAACCCAATTTAAAAACAAAAGCTAAATGCTGATCCGTCTATGTTTCTACTGAATTACTGCCTTTACTTTCAGATACTTACAGTTATTGTTTCCAATAGTCAAAAGCCAGTTTGGCCTGTTAAATAACAAATAAACATCTTGTTTATGTATACTTTCATCCTTTCTTGTTTGTTGCTTAAAGAAAAAAAAAAATCGGAAATCGGTATCAGAATCGACCTGTTTGCTTGTGAAAAATCGGTATCGGAATCGGCCATGAAAAATCATGATCGGTGCATCACTAATCATAGTTACTTTTTTTTTTTTTTTTTTTTTGTTAATCTTTGTCATTTTAATGTCAGTTATGGTTGATTCTACCAATCCCAAATTTTCTAAATATTTATGTGAAATGACTAATAGGGGCAAACGTATTCAATGCATCCTCAAACCCTAGACTGAAGTAACTAGTATTTTGTCAGAAACCTTTAGAAAATTTACTCGAGCAACTACTTGATTTCTTTGCACTGATGCTGGCTCATTGATATCTGTGGTAATTGCTAAAGCTCAGTGATAACTGTGTTTTCTCTCTGCAGGCTGGAACGGTGAATCGCGGTAGTGAGGTGATCGCTGCTGGCATGGTGGTGAACGACTGGTGTGCCTTCTGTGGGCTGGACACCACGAGCACTGAGCTGTCCGTCATCGAGAGCGTCTTCAGATTGAGTGAAGCGCAGCCCAGCGCCATCGCAACTACCATGAGAGACTCGCTCATCGACAGGTAACTCAGTCTGGACAAATACATATAGTTTATCCAGCACTGGTGATTATTTCAAATCCAACTAAACTTCATTATTTCTTCTTTTCCAGTCTCACATAAAACTGAAATGGTTTCGAAGTCTTTTATTTGTGGGAAGATGCCTAAATGGACCTGGAAGTCGTTATTAGATGGTTTAAAGGCTGATTATATCTCCCTTTAAGGAGAAACACACTCTTGTCTTTAAACTATGAGAAAATGTGTTGTCATTATAATATTCATGTATGAACTGCTTGTCACACTGTCTTTTTGTAAAATACTAAGACAAAAGCATTGATGTACTGGTTCTATCTATATATCACTTCACATACTACATAAAAAAAAGATCACATGACCTTTAAATGGTGGCAGATGTAGAGTTTGTTTGCTTGCATCAATAAAGCTGTGCATGATCAATACAGACTGATTTGGTTAATAAAAAATTATAAACTTTCACAGAAGGTATTTTTTGTGATTTTTGAGTTGTGTAGTATTGCTTATGCTGTTCGAATATCAATAAAAGGCTTTTGAAAACATTCTGATGCCATAACTGTTTTATTGACAGCTGTAGATATGAGATAATACAGGTACATTCAGAAATGTGGCAGTATGAACAGTGCAGTTCAGCTGAATCTTTAGCATGGTTTGGTTCTTTGGTATTTACCAATTTGCACATAAATCAACACATTACAGCATGTTTTAATGTAGAATATAAATCTTGTGGAAATAAAAGTAACATGCACTCAGTGATAGAAAACAAATGGAATGCAGTAAAAAAAAAATACTACTAAAGTAAAACATGGTAAGATAAAATACTGTACTGTTCAAAAGTTTGGGGACTATGATTTTTTTTTGTTTATAAAAAAAAGCATCTTATTCTTAACAGTTGCATTTAATAAAATTTTATGATTCTTTGATGAAAAGAAATTTCAAAAGAACAGCATTTATTTGAAATAGAAATATTTTGTAACATTCTAAATGTCTTTACATGTCACCTTTGATCAATTTAATTAGTCTTTGCTGAATAAAAGTATTAATTTAAGAAATCTTGCTGACCCCAAACTTTTGAATGGTAGTTATAAAGTAACGTCAAAAACATGAAAAATCATGAAAACGTGAACAAAGCTCAGCAAAAGCATTTGCTTTTGATCTAGCTCTTGTACAGGGTTCCCACCCTTTTAACTAATGAATTTCCATGATTTTACAGTTGTGCATTATCACAATATCCAGCTATTAGTGGTTAAGTATCATTCAAATCATTTTAGACATTGCTGGAGTTTCATTTGTAACTAAGGTACCAATCCTTGGAATGAAGTAATTTAAACAACCATACACGAAGTACAAAAGTCTCCAAACAGACAAAAATAGAGCCTGAGATCTGATTCAATACACACTCTGTCCAAGCATAAGCAGAAATTTACGCTCACTTTAGAAATGTCCGGGACTTTAACATTTTATGATGTTCCATGATTTTTGCAGGCCTGGAAATCAATTTAAATTCCCTGTTGTTTCAAGGTTTTCACAAGTATGGGAACCCTATGTTATAGACTGTAATAAATGATAACGTAAATGACTGCAAATAAAAATGACCACAAAATAAGGCACAATCTAAAATCAAACACAATGTAACATGCAAGCGTTAAAGTCATATTTTTGGCTAAAAAATGTGACTTTCTAGATATTTGGCATCACAATGGACTACAGAAGCTGCATAAGCCACATGGATGTGTAAACGGCAGCTATTTATCCAAATGCAACACTATGATTGTGGTGACGGCACATAAAATATCTTAAATAGTTTTAGGTGGTGATGTGTAGACTGTCTAAATAACACCACTTTATATTTTTGGTGCACAAACTTCTATCAATTATAATACTTCATCAATTTGTACAATTAGACCTAGTATTGTATCCTTTCATTTTCAATAAAGAAAAACAAATATTTCTTTCCTTTAAAAGAAAACATGAAACCCATTTTAAAACATCCTTTTCCTTCTGAATTTACACACAAATGCAACGTCCTGCAACCTGCACAGGAAGACCAGACTCTTTCCAGACACCTGCTCAACATTCATCAGTCGTCTGATACTGATTTATACAGATATCTCCAAAATTAGTTCTGATGTTCTACTCTAAACTTGATTTGTCAATGTAGTTCAATCATATCACATAATCCGCTCACTCAAAAATCATCTGTTGATAAATAAACAGATGGAGGAAAGAAATATATGCGTGTTTGTGAAATTATAAAAAAAGGTGAACGGGAAGCACCGACAGCGATACACGACAGCAACGTTAACCTGATGAACTTCAGGAAGAGGTTTAAGGTTGGCTGTGAAGTGCTCAGGTCAAGAACACTGTGTTCTAGTTAGAGCTAGTTCTGCTCTTCTTTCAGATCAAACCTGACAAAGAAAGAACAACTATTTAAGGAACAATTACAAAGTTAAGTCTTTGGAAAAGTTAAACAGGCATCGGAACAAAATAAACAATACATAATAATTCCATTGCAAAGTGTTGCTTAGAGAAAATATTGGTATGTTTGTGTATTAATAGTACAGAAACTCACCATTCTGTGACTCCAGAGACAAAGTCAACATGTCCCAGGTCTATCTGCACCTACAAGAATAAATTAAACACTGACATTGTTAAATTAAATGAAGTAAATATTAGTAAAATAAATCATTGTAAAATTTAAATAAACATATAAAATTCTAAATATAATAAAAAATATAAACATTCAAATATTTATAAAATTGAATACAAAAAGGAAAGTAACTCAAGATAAATTCTCTGAAAACAAGTCTTATTATCTTGCACAATTTTGTGCACATATATTTCAGTGTTAGGAAGTCTAGATATTTTAAAAGGACATATGTATATATATTTTTTGCAGCATATTCCAGTACAGCTGAAGTGAGCCCAGGCAGACTGACCTGGCCGATCACGTCTTTGTCACGATTCATGAAGGACGAGGATGCGTTTTTCACACAAATGCTGAGCTCTCGTCTCTGAGCGTCCTCCACACTCATATCAAACTCAAACCTACAGAACAACAGCAGATTATGACACACTCGCTGGGTCAAGGTCTGATAAAAACCCATCTAAAACCACTTCACATCTAAGACAGAAAATGCAAACACATTTCAGAGCATAAAATCAAAAGACAGATGTTTGAAGATGAATTAAACACATCCTTATGGTAGTCCAAAATACAGTGGTGGCCAAAAGTATCAGAACACTAGTATTTCCACCATCTAAAAATGGTTTTAAGTCAGTTATTTCTATCGTTAGCTGTAGTGTGTCAGTAGGAAATATCAGTTTACATTTCCAAACATTGATTTTGCCATTAATTGTAACAATCCAGTGAGATTTTTGTTTGCACAAGGAGTCTGACAACAGCAGACTAAATCCAGAAGAACTGTGGCAACGTCTCCAAGACGCTTCAAGAGACCTTCCTGCAAAGCTCCCTGAGAAACTACGCGCAAGTGCACCGAGGGCAAAAGCTGCTTTAAACACAAAGGATGCTCACACCAAATGTTGATTTAATTTAGTTTATGGAAGTTAATTGATAAAGAAAACCTATTTATGACATTATTGACAGTATCCTCATTTTACAGCATTTTTACACAAGTACCTAAAACTTTGAACAGTACTGTAGCTTTGCAGGTAGGTTTGTTGAAGCGTCTTGGAGACGTTGTTCTCCACAGTTCTTCTGGATTTAGTCTGTCTCAGTTTGTTTATGTTATTCCAGGCAGACTGATGATGATCAGATCAAATCATTTTTTTAGCTGGTGAAAATACTAGCGTTCTAATAATTTTGGCCACCATTGTATGTTACTAAATAATTACATTAACACACCATTGTGTTGAGATGGTGCTCTAAAGCAAAAGTGAGGTATTGCCATGGTACATAGTTCACAGAACTGATTACAACTCACTTAAATCTCTTATTCATGAACAAGAGACACACACACACACACACACACACACAGGTCTCCAAACCTTTCATTGAACTCAGGGTTCAGATTTTTCTTCTTCACAGTCGTCTTTCTTTTCGTGGCCTTGCTTTTATCTGGCAGCAGTATGAGGGAGACGTAGGTGTCTAAGCTGTCCTTAGATGATGTAACCAGACCCCTGAAAACACACAAACACAGAACATCCTTACTTCACCTCAAACTTCAGACTTGCAGAGGCGACTTCTAAACTTGAAACGACTCAAAAGGGTTTATAATCACACCAGACCTGCATGCTTGGATGATCACTGTCAGCTTCTTCTGGAAGGAAAGGGAGATCTTGATCTGACCAGTGATGGCCGTCTGCTTATTACTCAACACAGGACCTGAACCCATGGCCACTAAGGCGGCCATTTTCGAATCCAAGATCTGGATGAAAGAGAAAATGTGGATTGTATTTACAGCATTGTGATACTATTTCTTGGCTGAGTGACTAAAGCAACCATCAAAATGAGCGCAGTTAGCTCAAGTTGTCTAACCTTCAGCTGTGCCCTGAGTAGGATCTGGCTCTTTTGTAAAGCTCCATCCAGATCGAGCCATTGGTCCATCAGTAGATCTGGTTTGGAAAGCAGCTCTCTGATTGGTAGAACCAAAGAACCCATGGGTTGGTCCCAGGCACTTGAGAGCTGCTCAGAACGACAATAAATCAAATGAGAGTCTGAAATAATCCTAATTTAAGATGTGAAGCATAATGCAGAAACCTTTCTAGTTTAAAGACAAATACAGTTGCCACAAGGGGCTTAAACTCTTCTTCTACTGTCAGTTTCTCTTTCAGGTCAACTACTGTCATGCTGAGCAAGTTAGGTTAGTTTTGTTGATGCATGTTAAGTGTGTACTTAACCTGAAGGACACTAAGGTGTATTACAATAATGACAAGTTTAAATATATATTATCATATATTACAGCTGCTGAATATTAGTTGATGATGGTATTAACTGCATTTCAGGCTAAAATATCCTCACCTTAATGACAAATATGTCCTTTTTGGGGTCATGAACCAGAAAGTCAAATGCTTCATTCCAGTAAGGAGAAGATGAGCGATCACACACCTTTACATGTGAGAGCACAGAAAAAATCATTGAAATATATTAAAATATTACAAATAAATGATATACCATTTAACTTTTTATAAGTCTGCATGATTGCTATTATAGATAAAAGTCTCCTGCCTTGGATTTATAAGTCGTTCCTCCAAGTATGAGTTCAGCTGCAGCTTTGGGTTCCTTTCCACTTTTCTTCAACTAGACAAATAACCATCAAGAATTAATGACAGGTTATTATTATTAAAAAAAAAAACCTTCATTACTTTTCCAGTCATTAAAATAATTTATACTGTAAAGATTTCATTAATAAAGATCATTTATAGTCAGTGAAATACTTAATAAAGTAGAATAAATATACAAATAGTGATATACACAAGTACTTAATACAAATATATATATAAAAGTATGTATAATATACCATATTTTTTATAAAGCTCTTAAATAACACACACACACATACATACATATATATACATACATTGCCGCTCAAAAGATTTTTTATGTTTTTCTTCTGCTCATCAAGGCTGTATTTATTCGATCAAAAACACAGAAACAAAAACCAGTAATATTGTGAAATCTTATTGCAATTTCTAATATTGGTTTCCTATTTTAATATACTTTAAAATAGAATTTATTTCTGTGACGCAGTGCTGAATTTTCAGCATCATTACTCCAGCCTTCAGTGTCACATGATCCTTCAGAAATCATTCTAATATGCTGATTTATTATGTGTTGAAACGGTTGTGCTGCTTCATATTGCTTTTTGGAACATGTGACACTTTTTTCTTTGATGAATAAAAATTTCCTCTCCTGAATAAAAGTAATAATTTCTAAAAAAAAAAAAAAAAAAAAGGAAAAATGTACTGACCCCAAACTTTTGAATAGCATTGTATATATTGTAACACAAAATTTATTTTTTAAATAAATGCTTTTCTTTTTATTAATCAGAGAATCCTAAAAAAAAAAATACATCACAGGTCCCAAAAAAAATATGAAGCAGCACAACGGTGAATGAATGATTTCTGAAGGATCACGTGACACTGAAGACTGGAGTAATGATGCTGAAAATTCAGCTTTGATCACAGAAATAAATTATATTTTAAAGTATATTAAAATAGAAAACTGTTATTTTAAATTGCAATAATATTTCACAAAATAACAGTATTTTTGATCAAATAGATACAGCCTTGATAAGCAGAAGAGACTTCTTTAAAAAAACATTAAAAATCTCACTGTTCCCAAGCTTTTGACTGGCAGTGTGTGTGTGTTTATGTATATATGTATGTTTTATATGTATTATATAATAATATATATTACATATACATATTAATATATCATATTATACATATATAAATACCTATTTTTAAATAGCTTAAAATATTTAAACATTATGGAAATAAATTCAAACATAAACTAATTTATTTAGTACTGACTGTCTTTGTTAATGCAATCGTGTTCAGAAGTATATAGACTCACAGGCAGATCATGAGCTCTTTCCAAGTAAATAAACAACAACGCTGCTGATGGTACAGACTTGTTCTGGTAGGTCTGAGAACTTTGCATCTGTATGACCTAGTAAAAAAAGACCAATTTTAGTATTAAGTCAATTTTATACATATATAACAACCAACAGACTCTGTGTGCTTTTGTGAAAAACTGACTTGATCCAATCTATCCCGCTGTGTTGAGGTGGGAAGCCATTCCAGGACCAAATGGACTCGACCGTGTTTTATATCATTCAGAGTAAACCACTGGAAAAGAAAAGGCAGCAGGAACAGGTTCATGTGCTGATTGTGTTATGATCTGATTATAAACCAGAGCCAAATACGCTGATACTCACTTCATCATTGTACTGGGAACTGATGATATGTCCGAGTTTGAGTTTAAACCTGAACACACATGATGAAAACAAAGTAAAAGATCATTTATTTTATGAATATAGCATCTGAAATAAAGTGTTTTTTTAATCTTTAGAGTAAATTTCATGAAGGTTCATCTGGGGCATATTTCACCCCAAAATCAACAGCAAAATGTTTTTTTTGTTTTTTAATCAACATAAGTTGAAAACAAATACTACCTAAAATTATGTAATAATACAAAAAAATATGGTTTCTGTGCTATAAGGAGTAAAAAAAGGCTGTAAATGTACTAACCTTCCAAGGAAATCATCATTTTCAAAATCCTTATCATAGACCTCAAACTTCACGTCTAGATTATGATCAGGACTCAGAATCATCTAGTAAATAAAAACAGGAAACATAACTATTAATCTCTTTTAAACTAATGTTTTTTTGTTTGTTTTTTTTACAGATAATAATTTCAAATATTTAAGAAATGAGAACAAATACACATAAATAATAACCATTACAGACATTTCTGCGACATCTTGATTTTTCCAAACTACATTTCCCAGCATTCCCACCTCATACATCTCGTTCCAGGTGGGGTTGAGGTTCTCCTTGATCACATGACTCTTAAAGGTTGTGTCTCCGATATGGATCTTGACATACGGGTCGCTCTTCCCCTTCACCATCCCTCCCATCATGTTGTCCTTCGCTACCAGATCCTGAGCTTCCAAAAGATGGATACGCAGCACCCCCTATGGGACAGACATTAAACAATCATAACATTAGAAGAATTAGGACATGTTCCAACATCCTTAGATCTACGTCAAATGGTATGCTGATCTAGGAACCTAAAAGTTCAAGAAAATACCACTCGCCTTGGTGCCAAAGCTGGGGTCATGGCTGGTCTTTTGGGGTCGAACGTCTGTAGAACTACTGACTTTTGACTCCTCTGCAGGAGCACTGGGGGAAACCTTCTTGTGAGACCTGTTTGACATGAACAAATCAATCTTTATATGATGGCCCATCATTATTATGAGTATTAATAATATATTACTTTGTTAATTAAAGCTAAATCAGGGTTATATCAAATCTTTAACTCACCGCTCTTCTGGTTTTTGCTCTTCATGGGCTGATCCAAATGTTTTGACTGGTTCTATGTATCCACCCTCATTGGTAGTGGAATCAGGAACTTTGCTGAGATCCTGTAAATGATAAGAAATCATCATAAGAGGTTTTATAGTTATTAAACTGAACTAAAACTAAAACAATTAAATTTGACATTAAAAATCCTTTCTGTTACCCAAAATAAAACATGTTAACTGAAATAAAATAAAATATAAAAAAAACTTATCTTATTTCCAGTAGTTGCCAAAAACATTTTTTTTTGTTTTCATTTAGTACTTGATGTGCTTAAATAACTAAAACTGAAATAAAAATGAATGGAAACTATAAAGATATTTAAAAAAAGAACTAAGAACAATGACAAAAACAGACTACAAAATTACTAAAAAACTCAAATTAAAATAAAAACAAAAATTTAAAATAATTGAAATTAGTAATTAAAAAAACTATAATTGTGCCTCAATTACACTGAATTAACACAAGTAAAGTCAATAAAGAAAATAAAAAATATGGTCACCATTCATTTTCAACAAAAAAATGTTTATTGTACCATATTTAATCATTTAAGTAAAAACAAAAACAAAAAAAAAAAAAAAAAAAAATTGGTTTAATGTTTAATGTAATATATAATGGATCTGAAATAATGTTTAAATAACATTAAATAATTTAAATTAAAGTTGAATAATTTATAATATAATTTAATAATTTATAATATCATTTAATAAATTAAAATTGAAATAATGACATTATGATTAATACAATTATTGAAATAAAATATTATATAAAATAAAAATTAATTAATTAAAATAAAATCTTGAAGTGAATTATGCTTTATACACAGACACACACACACACACACACACACACACACACACACACACACACACACACACACACACACACACACACACACACACACACACACACACACACACACACACACACACACACACTAACCTCAGTGACAGACTGTGTTTTCGGTACAGATGGCGTGTGATGGTCATCTATATTATGGGCGTCTGTTTGTTTCTGATGTTCTTGAGGCAGTGACACAGGTAGTAGTAAAGTAGAGGCTGCCAGTTGACTGACCCTGTTCATCACAAACAAGCAGCCTGGTTTAGTTCTCAAGATAAAACAATATGACTTTTAAGAAATCAGTAATCATAACAAAACAATCGAACCCTTTTGTTGGCGGCGTTTTCTTCTCAGACTCCTTACTGACTGCAGCTTGTGAGTGTTCAACAGTGACCGGAGCCTTTTCTTCGGGCTGTTCACCCACTGAACGCGCTTCTTCAACAACAGGCTTTTTTTTACGATGAAGGACACTTGTATCCAAACTTGAGTCCAAAATCTGATATTAAACAAGTTTAATTTAGACATTTACAAATGTCTTCTGGTCACAAATTTGAGACACCAACATGAAGCTAATATACAATATATCTTTTTTGAAATTTGAAAAAGGCAATTAGGAAGTTATTCCTATTACAGTTTAGAAAAAAACAATAAGAATCATTGTTTGACCTTAAGTTGTGCCCTCAGCAGAATCTGACTGTCAGGACTTGCTCCATCCAGACTCAACCACTGGTCCATCAGTAGATCTGGTTTTGAAAGCAGCTCTCTGATTGGTAGAACCACAGAGCCTAAGGGCTGCTCGAAGGCACTTGAAAGCTACAAGGAAACGAGAGAAATAGTGAACAACGATAAAATCCATTATGAATGTTTATTATGACATATATAAGGGGATCTGTTGTATAATATGTCCATGACTATATCAATATTGAAAAATCAAGATAAAATTTATATTAACGTACATGGGAATGTGTCAATTTTAGGTCCTGTAACTAGTCGCTATTTACAAAACGGTCCAGCAGTGTGACAAGTAATATATAACAATATGATTTACTTATAAATCATTATAAATAATACAAATAATTAGATAATAACATATCAAAAGTACAAATATTTAATATAGTCTCTCAACATGTGGTATACAAATTAAAATTAAAATTTTATTACATAAAATAATACTAATAATGAGACAATTATTATATTATACATATTATAAATAATCAGTGTAATGTATAATAAAAGCATCAACCATCATAATTCTAAAAGGATAATTAAAATGCTATTTAAAACAGTTTTGGATGGATTATATCATGTCGACTACCTAAATATCTAAATATCAAAACATTTATTTTACCTTTATAATAAGAATCTCCTCTGTAGGGTTATGAACCAGGAAGTGAAAAGCTTCACTCCACTCAGGAGACATGGAGCGGTCACACACCTTTAAAAAGTCCAGCAAAGAAGCTGCTTTTATTAAGGGTCAGAAATTGACACTAAACTGATTCTTTACAAAAGGCACAAATTCCCACCTTGGTTTTATGGGAAATGTCACCTAACACCAGCTCTGCAGCAGCTTTAGGCTCCTTTCCACTCTTCTTCAGCTGCACACATGACAGAATTACAACAGTTGCATCCAATTATAGCATAACTGTATTTGTGTGGGATAATGCTTATAGGAGACGCACCGGCAGGTCGTGAGCTCTCTCCAAGAGAACGAAGAACAGAGCTGCTGACGGCACAGATTTGTTCTGGTACAAATGCTCTGACTGTAACTGCAGAGCCTGACGTGAAGAAACCAAGAAAAGAAATTCTAACACCAAATTAAACACACTAAGAAATAAATAATAAATGCATTAAAATAATGTTTTTTATTATTTTGTTTTAAAATCATGACATCAAAATCTAACAATTTGTCCTGATCTTACATGCAAAATGAGTAATTACATTTATTATTCATTAATGCAAAATGGCTAATGCATTCATTATTTTTACTGAAAGATAAGCTAATCGTGACACAGTGTATACATACAACACGTGTCTCACTTGACAAGTAGAATTAAAAAGCAAACTACAAAAATACATGCATATAAAAATCTATATTTTTAAATTACATAATAATTAAATCACCAATTAAAACACGTTACTCTGATCATCTAGATGGATTGCATACAGACCAATCTACTTTTAAAACTCAGAAACATGTCATGCATAAGTCTGCATAATATAATATAATATCATTTGTCAGGTTTAATAATGACCTTTTGTAGTCTGTCAGGTCGTGTGGCTGTGGGCAGCCACTCCAGAATCATGTGAACCCGGCCATGTTTGACGTCACTCAGAGAAAACCACTGACACAGAGAAAGAAAACACAATGAAATTTGCAAAACTAAAAATTCAATATGTCTAAATTGCTCTAAATGAGGAAAGATATAGGTGATAATTCACTCACTTCGTCAGTCAGCTGAGACTGAATGATCTCCTGTAAGCTGATCTTCACCCTGTGGCCAAGCAAAATTAATATGCAAACATGCATTACATGACACGGACCTGCATCACATCAAACATTCAACAGTAGTAATACATTAGCTTTTATATTTATATTTCCATTTCTTTATGTTAATTTTATCTTTTAATTTTAGTTTGCATTTTCATAACTTATACTGTATATACTTATTACACATATATGTGTGTGCGTGTTTATATTTAATATTTATTTAATTATATTAAATATATTTTAAATATTGTTACATTTTTTATATATATATATATATATATATATATATATATATATATATATATATATATATATATATATATATATATATATTTAAGGTAACATTTCAAATTTTTGTTTAAACTTCTCATCTAATGTTTGCATTCTATTTCTCAACTTTATTTCAATGAACACAAAGTTTTTTTTACGGTTTTAGTTAGCAATAACAACACTGCCACATACCTCCCTAAAACGTCATCTTTGTCCATATCCTTGTCGAAAACCTCCACAAGGACATCTGAGGTCGACCTGGAGGTCAGAACCAGCTGGGAAAAGCATTGATTGCATGATATTATTTTTAAAACCATGTTTAACATGAACTAAAAGAAACCTCCGAGGACCTAAACCCACCTCATACATCTCGTTCCAGGTGGGGTTGAGGTTCTCCTTTATCACATGACTCTTAAAGATTTTGTCTCCGACATGAATCTTGACATACGGGTCGCTCTTCCCCTTCACCATTCCTCCCATCATCTTGTCTTTAGCAACCAGATCTTCAGCTTCCAGCAGGTGGAGGCGGAGCACGCCCTAAAAAATCATCAAATCACCCCACTGTGTTTGTATGTTTGCATTTATAAGCCATATTAACAGTCATCTGAACATTCCTCACCTCGGCACCAAAGCTGGGGTCAGGGCTGGTGTGCAAAGGTCGAAGGTCATCTGAACTGGAAACTTCTGGGACCTCTGTGACCTCTGGGACTTCCTCTTCTTCTGGGACTGACACAGAGGAAGTCCTGCTGACAGGAGATGGTGGGACCTCCTCAATACTAGACCTGAAACCCCCCAAACAAACACAGACACACACACACACGTCAAAGTCAAAGTAAGTTTATTGTCTTTTCAGTAACATAACACGCAACAATATGAACAGGAGACATGGTTCCTCTTAAACATCAATCAATAAATATCCATAAATACACTTAACAGTCAGCTATAATCAATAAACAACCACACTTACTTAAACACATCTGTTTATGATAACAATTATTATTAATTATTACTATTTTTATTAACAGTCGATGGATTTCATCATCAACTTTTAAGAGAAATTACCAATAAAATATCAGTTGTCAGTTTTGCAGATCTGAATTATCTGAATTAGTAACTTCAGTTTAAGGCACTGTTTATTAAATATTATTAATGAAGAAATGTTTGAGGGCCCTATGATTTGAAATTCTCCTCCTCTCACTTCTGCACTATTTCCTCCTCCTGTTTTCTTCTAATGCTGGACGCTCCAGGACGTTTCGGCTGCTCGTGGTCTTCAGAGCTCTCGGTCTCTTTAGGGCAAAGAATCTACAACACAAGATAACACCACATCAAGTACACACTACGTCAAAGGCACAGTTCAATCAAACATCATGCACTACTGATCAAACTCTATTGTTTTCTATTTGAAAAACAATTTTTAAATGATATTTTGCAGAATGTACAGGCTGCTCTTTTGAATCTACAAGTCTCAGTTAGATTTTTGTTTTGAAAACAGACCTAAAAAAAACTTTTTTCAGATCAAGTACAGAAAATGCAATGAATATTCTGAAGTAATTTTAATGAATAATTCTTAAATCAAGATGCATTTACTGTATATGAGAAGCAACATCACATAAGAAGTCTTGTTTTTTGTGAAACTGAACAAAAGTGTTATGATTAAAACAAGAATATCTTCCCAAGTGCAAAAATCTAACTGAAACAGAAATGTTTAATACCCCATTGACAGATATTCGTTCTTGTTTTAAGCAGAAACTCACTTAATTTAGTTCAGCTTCTCAGAAAACAATGACCTTTTTTTTTTGCATCTTAAATGTGTCTTGATTTAAGGATGTTTAGATATTTGTATTTCAGTTCACATTATTCAGTTTTTGTAGTGCATGCAACATTTAATGCCATGACTGTATGAATTTAAGGCCTTTTTAAGACCTGGAGAAACCTTGTAAAAGAAATGAATACGTTTATTCAGGAATTCATGCATTAAATTGATCAAAAGTGATAGTAAAGATGTTTGTAATGTTATAAAAGTTTTCCATTTCAAATAAATGCAGTTCTTTTGAACTTTCTATACATCAAAAAAAAAGAAAGAAAATAAATGGATCATGGTATCCACAAAAAAAAAAAAAAAAAAAATTAAGCATCAATGGGGTGTAATGAGTAAGAATAATGGGAGCTGAAAATGAAGCTTTGTATCACAGTAATAAATTACATTTTTGAATATATTAAAATAGAAAACCATTATTTTAAATTGTAATAATATTTCACAATATTACTGCTTTTACCGTATTTTTGATCAGATAAATGCAGCCTTGGTATGCAGAAGAGACTTCTTTTTTTTTGAAACTTTAAAATAACAGAATATGCATGTGTGTTTTACCTTCAGCTGAGCTCTGAGCAGAATCTGACTCTGGGGTGACGCTCCATCCAGATCGAGCCACTGATCCAACATCAGATCTGGTTCAGAGAACAGCTCTTTGATGGGAATCACCACAGATCCCAGAGAGAAGTCCCAATTGTGGGACAGCTGAAGAGAAAAAGTGAGGTAGAAAGGTTAAAGTCAGGTGGTGGTAAGGTGTGTTGCAAACCAAACACTACAGTTGTGTAACATAAAAATGTGCTGTTAGCATTCTCTTACCTTCACAACAAGGTTTTCGTTCAATGGATCTCGAACCAGGAAGTGAAATGCCTCGTCCCATTGAGGAGAGCTGGTGCGGTCAGAGACCTACATCACACAAGGTCGGTAAAGAAAAAGAAAGTCAACTGTATCCACACAACATTAATCAATCAATTCAACAGCAAAAACAGTTTCTTACCGTGGTTCTATGAGAAGTTCCTCTCAAAATCAGCTCAGCTCCAACTTTAGGCTCCTTTCCACTCTTCTTTAACTAAACACACAGAGACATTAAGATTTAAGAGAACAACTCGGACAGCAAATGCAGGTAAACATTTCCAACATGTTTCATTTAAGCATCAACTTTGTTTCAGATTTTTCTCCTAAAATTCCTCAGGAAAAATAGAAGAAGAAAAAAAACAGTTCAATCGAATCATTCTGATTAATATACTGATTTTACTGCTTAAGAAACATTCTTTACTATTATCAGTGTTGAAAACAGCTTAATATTTTTGTGGAATCCGTGATCTTCGGTTAATATAAAGTTTAAAGGAACAGGATTTATTTGAATTAGAAATCTTTTGCAACATTATGTATGTTTTTACTGCCGCTTTTAATCAACTGAATGCATCTTTGCTAAATAAACAATCTTTTAATTTAAAAAATAGCAGCTGTAAGATAATTTGAGAAATGTTTGACTTCATATTGCGATCTCTGTCTTCTGATTGCACACCGTTTCTTGGCAAATCTGAGCACAGTTATACTATAGAGGAGAACCATGCAAGATTACTGGAAGATTACAAGATTGTCTTTTTGTCAGGAGAAAAATCTGAGAGACAGGAAGATCCCAGTCTCCGTTTGCTCTCAACAACTGAGATGTTACAGAGATATCATACTCACAGGAAGCTCATATGCACGCTCCACATACACAAACAGGAGAGCGGCAGTCGGCACTGTCTTATTCAGGTATGAGCTCTTTGACTGGTACTGCAACACCTGACGAATAATCACCAAGTTAACCAGTTAGTTTTATCAAAGCATTGTCAACACAGACGGAGAGACGGCTCTGCTCACCTGCTGTAGCTTCTCTGCTTGTGTTACAGTGGGCAGCCATTCCAGAGCGAGATGAACACGGCCACGCTTAACGTCACTCAGAGTAAACCACTGACACATGAACACAGTCACAATATGTATCAGTATATTAATACAGCTTATTTTTAGGCGTATTACTACTAATGCACATATACTCACCTCGTTAATGTATTCGGAGCTAATTATATCACTCAGATTCATCTTCAGCCTAAAAGAAAAACAATACATACCTAAATAATGCTAAAACAAAACAATGTTTAGAACTCTTATGGATTATATTGACAGCAGCCCTCATACCTGCCCATAAAGTCATCTTTCATGTCCATGTCCCTATCAAAAACTTCCAAGGTCAACTCCTGACCAGGAAGCTGCGTCAAAACCACCTTAAAAATATCAATGGGAAATAAAAAAAGTTAAAATTTACTTTGCCATGCTGTCAAATTTGGTAAAGATTCTGCAGATTAAATAAGTAAAAAATCCCACAGACAAATGTTTTGAACACTTGCATAGCACGTAATTTGTATACAGGCTAATATTTTTATAAAAAAAATAGCACATAAACCATATGTAATTATAGACATTAACAGTTATTTTTTATATATTTGTAGTGTATATATATATATATATATATATATATATATATATCAAAAATTATGTTTTTTATTATGTTATCATCATTCATTATGTTGTTGTTATTGTGTTAGTTAGCTGTTTTTTAGTTATTTTATAACCTATTCAAAAAAACAACAACTGCAGTTTCATTGAGATTAACTGGAATGCACAATGAAAAAACATGATTTTTGAGAATTGTTAAAAACGGAGTTATCTGTTATCTATATCATTATTTTTATTTATTAAGGAAAAAAGTTCCACAAATAAATATTTTGAACATTTGCATAGGACATCATTTGCAGAATATACTGTATACAGACTATTTATTTGTTTTTTTAAATAAAGGTTTTAATTATTTTTTAAATAGCATGTAAACAGTATATATATATATATATATATATCCACTGGCATGCAAGTTATTTTTAGAGTAAATTATAAACTATGTTAATATCATTGGTTTCATGTCAATCACTTCTTTATGCTTGTAAAGCCCTTGAATTGCATTGTGAACAGTATGCAACATGCAAAAATATACATTTCAAACGTTGTTGCATGACCATATTAGGTTTTTAAAACAAATAAACATAAATATATTATGCATATTTAATTCAACATGTCATATCCAGTTATCATTTGGAAATTAATATGGTTATTTTATATTTGTAATTCAAGTTTTTATGAAAATGACTTTGATCGTATACATCAAATATTTAGTAAATGACTGCATGGGTAAAGAAAATTGTATAAAGCCATAGTGTCTAGAGTTGATTTCTAAATGTATTTCCCAGCATCCCCACCTCATACATCTCGTTCCAAACGGGGTTGAGGTTCTCCTTGATCACTTGACTTTTAAAGGTTTCACCTCCGATTTGGATCTTGACATACGGGTCACTCTTGCCCTTCACCATCCCACCCATCAGATTGTCCTTCGCGACCAGATTTTGACCCTCCACGAGGTGGATACGCAGCATCCCCTACAGGAAGAGAGGGCAGATGATTTTTGGGTTGGTTATGAATGATTGGACCATCGAAGGATGTTGATTTCAGTACTCCTATGGCTAATGCGATACATTAATAGCACAGATATAATGGATCAGATCTGCACACCTCAGTGGCGAAGCTGGAATGGGGCATTGTCTTCTGTGGACGCGAGGCAGAACTCTTTGAAAAAGGGTCACTGGAGAGGAGAGAGGCAGCTGCAGCGGCTTCATCCAACCAGAGCACCTGCAGGAAATGGCATCAATGGCATTTGGTCTTTTTCCAAATATAATAGATTTGAAATCTAACATCATACACTACTGTGACAGAAAAGACTTTTATAATGTTAAAAAGGATTTCAATTTCAACTGCTGTTCTTTTAAATTTTCTATTCATCAAAAAAATCCCAAAAAAAAGTATTATGGTTTCCACATAAATATGAAGCAACACAACATCAATAATAATGTGAAATGTGTCTTGAGCAGCATATTAGACTGATTTCTGAAGGATCATGTCACACTGAAGACTGTAATGAGTAACGATGCTGAAAATTCAGCTTTGCATCACAGGAATGAATTACATTTTATAATATATTCAAATAGAAAACAAGTATTTTAAATTATAATAATATTTCACATTATTACTGTATTTTTTACGGTAGCCTGTATGTAATATATTGTGTACTCAAGCTTGCAAATCGAGTGTGAGATGAATTTACCCTGAGCACTGTGTTGATGTGGATGCGGCTTTTTGGACCAGAATTCTCCAGATTAAACCACTCATCCAAATTCAGATCTTGACAAGAGAGAAGACGGGAAACAGGAATGGACAGACTTCCCAAAACCTGAACACGGTCATTATCCTTCACCTGAAAGAGATGGAAAAAGTAGTAAGTAACATGAATATGAACTAGCAAAATTCACATTTGGAAACAAACACTGGCAGTATTCGCATCTGAGCCCTGTTTACACCAGTATTTAGAGAAGACCAGGCAGGTGATGATAGGATACCTGAACGTTAATATCCTGTTTGCTCGGATCTCTGATGAAGAACGTGAAAGCGTCCTCCCACTGGGGGTTCACGGTATTCCAGCAAATCTGGAGGAAGGGAAATAAGTGAGCGAGAAGAGCGGGTCACATGGGAAGGTTTATTTGGGACAGACGGTAGGTGTGCGTCTTACCCGGCTGTCACGAGTAACATCTTGCACTGCGATTTGAACAATCGGATTGGGATCCTTATTGCCTTTCTTCATCTGAAAATCAGAAGAAATGGGTACTTAAAAATGAACAAAAACACTTTTATCATTTTCTCATCATCTTTTATAATTATATTTCCTGTTTTAACTCATTCATATAACTTTACACAAATACAGTTAGTAAGCCATTCTATACACCAAGTGACGGCAATATTTTTTTATGTTTTTGAAAGAAATCTCTTATGCTCACCAAGGCTGCATATAACTAATCAAAAATACAGTAAATACAGTAATACTGCAGAATATTATTACAATTTCAAATAACTGTTTTCTATTTTAATACATTTTAAAATGTAATTTATTCCTGTCATGCAAAGCTGAATTTTCAGAATCGTTACTCCAGTCTTCAGTGTCACATGATCCTTGAGAAATCATTATACTATGCTAGTTTGCTGCTCAAGAAACATTTCTTATTATTATCAATGTTGAAAACAGGTGGGGGTGGTGGGCCCCCTCATGGAGCGTGACTTCAAGTGCAGCTTTTTATTTTTTCACTTAGTAAATCCCCATTGACTTTCATTAAGTGCGTTTACATGGACCCTCTTAATGCGATTATAATGAGATTTTGGCGATATTGCGATTATGCTTTACCTCATGTAAACGCAATACTTCGATCTAAATAATACGATTAAGCTCATAATCGAAGCAGGCATAATCGTATTAACATATACAATATACAGGCATGTAAACACCTTAATCGCAGTATTGCCGCTCTGACCAAAGTGCGCATGCGCTTGTGACATATATGAATAACGTGACACGCACCTGTAATAATACGGAGATTAGAAACGATGGAGGGGAAGAAAGCATCGCATTATTCTGAGGAAAACACAACAAGCTGCCAGCAGTCTCTGTTCCTTTCCCTCATCCAGAAAGGGCGAGCAGAACGCGACGGCAGCGTAGGAAAACAAATTCCATCACATTTCTATGGCGCCGAAAAAGCGTGGAATACAGCCATACAAAATCATTATGCATTAGACGTAAATGAATTAAAACAGCGACCAGTAACACTGCTCTTTCTGAGTACATAATTTGTGCTGTCCAGTGGGGTATGTGAATAATGGAAGTAAAAAAAATAACCACAATTCTTAGCGAATAATAAGAATAATGGAAATTGCATGTAAACGGGAGTAAGAGCTTTGCTCTTGACATGTAAACATCAAAATGCGATTAAGTCCTTACTCTGATTATTGGAAATAATCGCAATATTCGTGCGCATGTAAACGCAGTCATAGTACAGTAAGTGCATTACTGCAAACACAATTTTTGCAAAAGTGCCGAAGAACGAGTCTAAATTATGTGATTAATGACAGCATACAACAACAAAGCCTAATTTGCAATGAAGCGAGAGCATTCATTTGAAACCCTTCAGACCGCAGCAATGTAAGCTTGAGCCTTCTGGGATGTTCACTCGATGCAAGTGTGTACTTGTTTCAAGTGTTTTAAGTATCAGTGTGTTCCTCCAAGTAAACTCTTTTGCCCTTGCACTTCTGGTAAAATATTCTGGATGCGGGAAACGGTGCAAGTGCTTTCACAAAGTGCTCTATCAGGCTATGAGCCGAATAAGTGAAGTTATATCATCTAGAGTTACACTTAATAGTTTCTGTAGACATGGCTGCAGTCCTCCTTTCACTCTGTTTCAGAGTTTGGGCGTCTGCCGGTCTGCTGCCAAACGTAAAGGAAATGGCAGGTTGTGGGTAACCAGAGGCATTCACACACACACACACACACACACACACACACACACACACACACACACACACACACACACACACACACACGTTTGTTTTTACGATCATGGTGGGGCTTTCCTTTGACTTCTATTGTTTGTTATACTGCGATGATGTTTTCTAGCCCCTAACTTTACATGTAACCCTCACAGAAACATTTTCAGACATTCATTGAGACATTATTTAGTATGTTTATTAAGCAATTTTCTTTAAAGAGACTGTTGGCTTGTACACAAAGTAGGGTAAGTTAAGATTTAACTTCCTTTTCAGGTATAAAGGCGAGAAAATCAGACCCACATACACAACCATTCAACGATTTGGGGCTTGATTTAATTTGATTTTTTTTTACAGAAATTAATATTGTTATTTGGCACGGACACAATAAATTTATCAAAAATGACATTTATTATGCTACAATTGTATTTCTGTTCTTTTGAAGTTTCTATTCATCATGGTTTCCACAAAAATATGAAGCAGCACAACTGTTTTCAACATTGATAATAATCAGAAATGTTTCTTGAGCATTAAATCAACATATTCAAATGATTTCTGAAGAATCACATGACACTGAAAACTGGAAAAATTATACTAAAAATTCAGCTTTGCATCACAGGAATAAATTACATATTAAAGTATACTAAAATAGAAAATTGTTATTTGAAATTTTAAAAATATTTCATAATGTTACAGATTTTCCTGCAATTTTGATCAAATAAATGCAGCCTTAAACTTCCGTTGTTGTCATATGAAGCTAAATATAAAATCATTATTTATTTATTTTTTTTAAAGCAAATTTTTACTTTTACTCTTTTAAAATGTTAAAAAGCACAATTTATTTTATTTCTGAATAATTTTTCCAATCAATGACATGCCCAGATGTTCACAAAAGCAGGTTTTAGCCAGATTTAACACACCTGTCTGTGGGGACAATATTGTGCTCAAACTATAGTGTGTGCGGTGTGTGCGTTAGAACAGAGAGTGCAGCAGGAAGAGGATGTGAGAGTATTACTCACAGGAAGTGCCTCAGCCTTGTCCAGATACACTGCCAAGATGGCTGCTGAGGGCGGCTTTGCTGTTTTACTCACCACACTTTCATTTCTCTTCAGAACCTGAAAGAGAGAGAGAGAGAGACAAAAAAAAAATTAGCAATGAAGGGAGGAGCAAACCAACTGCAAGAAATTCTGTTTGTATTCACTCTGTTTGCAAAGTGTGCAAAGTAAGCTTTCAATCTCTAAACACGTTTGAAGTTTCCTGGGATTGGTTAACGGGTGGAGTATATGAAAACACTGTTTGCATGTGTGTTGAACCGAGCACACCCATTTCCAACAAAACCCCTGAGTCCCGTGTGTATGTGCAGTCTTGCAAGACCTCTTCCAGTCTTTCTGTGTTGGCTTCTAGCGTCAGCCACTCCAGTTTGAGATGAACACGTCCTGTAGGGGTGTCCTTCAAGGTGAACCACTAAGAAGGAGACATTAATACAGAAATAATTACCAATGAGAGAGCCTACAACAAACTTATGACTGATATTATGAAAAAAGACACCAATGTTCAATGAATAAGCTGGTTGTTATCGCAAAGTAAACACAGAGTGATCAGTGTTGTTATTTTAGCATTATTTATGTACTATTATAGAGTATTCATTAATCATTTTTAATTAGCTTTTATTTTTTTACTTTCATTTTTTTTATTTTAATTTGTTTTTGTAATTGTGTTATGTGCTTTTGTCATTTTTATATTTCTTTTTTTCAGTTTTAGTTTTTGTGATTTTAAAGCTTTAACTTTATTTCAAGGCAAAACGTTCAAGTTTTATTTTATTTCAGTTTTAGTTTTAGTTACTGATAACACTGCAAGAGATATGAAAATCAGTAAATAAAAGTTCCTCATCATTAAAATATTTGACTGGAGAATGCCATGATGGACCAATCAGAATCAAGCATTCATCCTTGATATAATCATATTCATAAACAATAATAACTGCAATATACAAAACATGGGTTATGATTTTAGTCGTTTGTAACAAATTTGTTCATCAATATAGAATTCACATCATGTGGTGAAAGTTATGCATTGACTTGCAAACCAAGCCAAGTTAACCACAAACACAAAGGAGAAAAGTGCACTGGAATATGAATAAACCTTCTCACCTCATCCACTATTTTAGACTTCTTCACAATCCCCAAGTCTAATTTTATCCTGAGCACAAGTGAAATACAGAGAATCAATGCAAAGATGAGAATAATGTGAGATCAGCAAACAGCAAAAAAAAAACACAAAGGTGAGTTTATTGATAATGATGTTTTATGGTTATAGGACATTATGAATTAATGTTTAGAAAATTAAAATCTGGAACAGATCTATACAAAAGAGGTCATATCATGATGCAGAACAAGAACATTTTTCTGAAACTTTTGGAATGAAAAGGTTTTTAGCTGCTACACACCTTGACTAACATTACAGGTGAAGTTCAAGGAAAACAAAAATGTTACAAAAAGTAAGATATGACCCCTTTTAAAGAATAAATGAGAGACGGATAGACAGAGAAGAAAGCAGTGATATGGTACCTGCCCAGGAAATCATCATGATCGGGATCTTTATCAAACACTTCCACCTCTAGCTCCTGACCAGGCACCTCATGAACGATGACCTGACAGACACACACACGCATGCATGAAACACCAAACACACACCTACAGTAACAGCGTGAGTAATCAAAGACAAAATGCAGCGTGAATGGTTCTACAATTGAGCTGAAAGACACAGACACACATGAGATTAAGACGTTTATCACATTTACATCATACACTGATATCATGATAATAAATGGCTTACTGCTTTTCTTTTTTGTTCTTATTATAATGTGGTGCCATTTTAACACCCACCTCATACATTTCATCCCATTTGGGATTGAGCGTGTTGTCCAGATGGCGAGATTTGAAGGTCTGCGGGCCGACCCTGAGCAGGGCGTACGGGTCAGACATGCCCGACATCACACCCTTCACATAGTTATCCTTCGAAGCCAGACCATCAGCCTCCACCAGGTGAATACGCACAACCCCCTTCATGAAAGAAAGATGCACAGAATGAGACTGCAGTGCAGAGGAATGTTTTTTAACATCAAATCAGCAAATCAGACTGGAGTAATGATGCAATACCATCACTAAATTAAATATATATTCAAAAAAAGTTATTTTAAATTGTAATAATATTTCACAATATTACAGTTTTTACAATATTTGAAAAAAATTATAATAATAAGCAGCCTTGGTGGGCCCAAACTATTGAACAGTAGTTTACATTTCAATTGCAAAAATCAAAGTATTATGTATTTAAGTCAAAATGTTGCACTGTATGTTGATTCTAATGTGTGTATGGGCATTTGTAAAGGTCTGTCTCTGTGTGTGTGTGTGTGTGTGTGTGTGTGTGTGTGTGTGTGTGTGTGTGTGTGTGTGTGTCTGTCTGTGTGTGTGTGTGTGTGTGTGTTACCCTGGGTAAAGGGCACCGCAGCTGTGCTACATGCAGATCTGCCACTAGAGGAACAGTGAGACGATTGGGCAGAACCAGGAATGAAGCAATCGCATCCATGATCATAGTATCTGACATCACACTGAGAGAAAGAGCCAGAGACAGAAAGTGTGAAATAGATTCAGAGAGAAACACACCAAAACGAGGCAGCTCAGGACAGTGACTGTACTGAACCGAAAAACATCTTATTGTGTATCTCTAATGACTGAAACTCACTTGAGCCCTGGAATGTCCAGCAGGTTGGTTAAACCGGTCCAGTTAACGGTCAGTTTCTAACCAAAAAACAAAAAAAAAAAGGCTAAGGAAAAGGTTACAGGATTCTAACAAAACTAACATTCTGAGTTGAGCACTAATGAAATAATATACACTTCAAAGATTCAAGATTGACTTAAAGAAAGAAGAACCCAGATGAACCTTGTAAAGCTAAATGTTTTTTTGTTTTAATATATATACATATAAGATTGAGTAGCACTTTTTACAGTCCTGTTCTGCATGTACACACTATGTACATAACTGGGTAATAACTAGGTATTAAACCGGAACCAGCCTCTAAACCTAACCTTAACCATGTGGTTACCTTATATTACCCAGTACTTTCTTAAGTATATTGCAAGTACACGTAAATGCAGATACTGTAAAATAAAGTGCAACCGAAAAATGAGTATTGGTGTTTCAAAGAACCCAGGAGAGCTTCAATTTTCTTTAATTAATGGATGATATCAATAAACAACATAAAGGTGCAGTGATTACCAAACATAAAATATTTACTTGAAGTACCACATGAGATTTTAAGCTAATATTTAACAACATTTTTACATATTTATGGTACTCTGATGTTGGTAAATGGTCACATGACAAGTAGGTAAACAAAAAAAATATATTTTAGTGATTGTTTTAATCATGTTTATTTTAAAAATGAATTATTTGTTGTAATTTTAGGGTTTACATACCCAAGTTTGGGAAACCCTGTAGTACTATATTTGAAAAACTCATAATGTCATGCAACAACATTTTAATATGCAAAGAACAATCTGGTCAACTCAAGAAACATATACAGCCATAGAACCACTGAAGAACCTTTATTATATACAGAACTTACAGGTCTTTGAATGAAGAACATGGTCACAGCGCCCACGATTGGGACGTCACCGATCAGCGGCTCCAAAATCACACGCATCATTCCATGAAGCTGAGGGAACAAACGAAAATGAAATAAACTCTCTTAATAAAATGAAATTAAATCATCAAATCTACCATCACAAATGCAGAATCTGACCTGTATTCCATTCACCCCAGCCTTGCAGAAATACCTCTTCACCTCCACGTTTATCTCAACATCCCCCACGTAACTGGGAAAAAGACGGCGGAGAGGAAACTTTAACACTAACTGAAGTTGAGGCTTTCAATAGGATGTACTCTCATTTTTTTCTCTGAATAAACTCAGTCAGGCTGAACAAATCTGAGTTGGCTGAAGTTTGACAGTCTTGTTTTGTCTGTTTTTGACACAATGTCAAGTACACAAGGCTTTTGAATCACTCTCTGAGAGACAATAGACAATTCCCTCATTACAGGACATCATTTGTGCAGAGAATCTCAAATGTAGATGAAAAGCTTTATGCATCACCTGATGTAAACGTCAAGCAGAATTTGACCTTTCTCATTTTCTGTATGTGCCTTCACTCCAACCACCTTCATCGGCTGTAAAATGAAAGAAAGTAACAATGTAAAAATGTGCAGACAATACCATTATATCAAGCAAAATTGGTAAATCAGTAGTTTCTTTATGAATATCATTCTATAATTCTGTAATGGAATAGTTCTGGTATTCCAAAACCCTTTCGCCCTAAAATATTTACCTGCCACCTAAGATTTGAACTTTTAACTACTAGGATTCCCAAACATTAGCACCTGAGAATTAAAGTTAATGCTTTAATAATTCAACAACACATTTCCATCCTTAAGGTTCTCTGATCTTGGTTAACTTCGTGAAGCTGACACGCAGTGTTTTATTTTGATTGTCTTTATTTTAAAATGATGTACATCATTTATTTCAAATATTGATATTAATAACTTTTCATCAGCTACAACGTCATAATTTTGTTAACTGTGTTAATAAACAAAATATAGTGCAGCAAAATATACAATTTCACAGTCTTATCATTTATTTTTTAATCCTTTTAACTTAAAAATTTCACTCTTGTCCTAACAGGAAGTTTGCCATGAGGCATCAGAGGTTGATAACATTCTCAAGAGCATTTATTTAAACGGAATGCTTGTTCTGGCACGTTTCAGTGGCTTTTAATCTCTTGCGCTGCGGTGGACTGAGATGTGTGAGAATGTTACACTGGAATATGATTACTTGTGTAGCAGTGAGTGAGTGTGCATGTATGACCTTGCTGCCAAAGTCGACCTTCGTGAAGCTGAGCGTCTGCAGATGAGTGCTGGAGCCACGGATGGACGGAGCGATGGTTTCCGTCAGCAGCTTCTCCAAATACTGACCAATAAATGGCCAGGCCTGCTGGATAACCTTGAAAAACAGACAGGAAGAGAAAGAGGGCGTCATATTTTATGTCAGAGCATGTCAGTTTTTTTTTTTTTTTTTTTAAATTTTAGATTATTTATACATTGTTCATGGAATGTTTTTTTCTTAAATGTTTTAGCTGGATGTTCATTTAACATTTTTTAAAATGTTACTATCTTTTTTCGGAATGTTTAGAGAACATTCGAAAGCAACACTCTCAAATGGAATGTTCCTGTAACGCTCGTATAACTGATGTCTGTTCTCTGCTCTGCTTGTGTTTGCCTTGTTACTATAGCGACCTGTTGTTGTTTGCGGATGTTAAGAGTTGATAACAGAAGCTAAAGCACCAGTTGCCAGAGCGTTTTTCAGATTGTTCGTTGCATGAGCAAACCACAGATTTTAGAAATAGCATTGTGACTCATGCACAAACCACGTGACCACGGGGTACGACGAGGGTAGAGTCTCGGTTGGGATGAATGCCAGCGTAAAATGTCTGCCTCGTGAATCACTGATAAAGAACGCCAAGCCTAAATATTTGTGCGCTGTAACATTTTTACAATCAGACTACTACTGAAACGGGCTGAGCTTCATCGCAAAGAAGGACAAATGCTATAAAGAATTTAGGAAGGATATATATATCTCTATACGCTCCTCATTTTTCTGTCTCTCAGTGAGTAAATCTCAAGAAGGAAACGTCACTTCAACCCCAAAACCAATTTTTATTTTACATAAATTACTAAACTTTTAATATCATTATAAGGAGGGTTTAATTCTTTAATTGTATGCTACATTAATTAGGAAGTTGCACTTGGAGTTGCATACAGAAAATAAACTACGCAAATAAATTCTATTATAATTATAATTATTATTATTATTATTATTATTATTGTTACGGATTTGGAGATGCAAAAGGATATTAAAAATGTAATGTCCTGGAAAAACGTGCATTGCGACTGATCTACTAATTCAAAGGCATGAACATATGTTGGCTGAATTAGTGTTTAGTTAAGAATGGATGTTTAATAATAGCATATGCAGCTTTTGTTCACAAGACACGTGTGTACGTGTGTGTGTGTGTGTGTGTGTGTGTGTGTCTGTGTGTGTGTGTGTGTCTGTGTCTGTCTCACAGGCAGCTGTTGTGACATAAGGGAGGGTCATACGGATGGGTTGGGTGGGGTTTAAAGGCACAGCTCAGGAATACATGGGATTACAGGCTTAATTTTACATGTGGCATCGCAATGAACAAATGTTAACCAAAATGTTTGCTGAATTACCTTGTTTAGCCATTCGACCTTCTCCACATCTGGAAAATTGACCTAAAAAATATAAAGAAAAAATAAAAACAGATTTCTACACGCAAAGACTATAAATGCATATGAGCTTCAAAGTGTCACTACAACAATCTTCAACAGAGGATGTGGTTATAAAGAAGAAAAAACAACACATCCAACCACCTCAGTCTATCACGAATGTCCTTCCTTTAATTTCATAATTTCTTTCTTAAATAACAATAACATATACTATTTGCAGTGTAGAATTAGATTTCTCCTAGATAAAAAATAAAAAAATTAAGTGATTGTTTTGTTTTTGTTTTATTTAAATTAATTTTGATTTATCTGTATATTTAACACTTTTTTTCCCAATGAATAACATGCATAGCTTATTTCAACACATGACAGCCATGAGACATGACCATATATAGAATAAACTCTTTTATGGACGCATCTACTGTGCACATGTGATGAAGATGACAAAGCAACAGTAGTCGGCCTATTCAGAACGGTTTGGTCAATGGGAATTTTGCCAAGTATGCAGCACCTAGTATGCAGTAAACCACCAACACAGCGCCACCATCAGCTCGAATAACATCCTCTAAACCTGCAGATCACTCCTAATCTTTAGCAGCACGAATCGATTCGTTCGAACGGCGTGTTTCAATGAAGTGGTTCAAAACCTGATTCACCGTGACCGATTCTTTTGAGGCACTACTCAAAAGAGCAGTCACGCAAAGCACTTTATTTATTTATTAAACAGTAAAAGAGGTCGTTCTGTTAAATACGACCGTTTTTCACCATGTTCTCGAGCAGCTTGCGTCAAATAGCAGACTTGTTTATGTCATTACTTCAATGTTTATCCTTTGCAGCAAAGTGATTTCAAACGTCGTGCGAATCTGAATCATTCAAACGAACAGATTCAAAAGAACAAATCGCGATTCGGCACACTCTTTTCAGTTGTTTGTGGCTATGCAAATCTTTCACATTAACACGTTGTGTGTTTCACTTGTAGCATGAATACGTGTAGATTTATTCGAATGTTGTACGTTAACAACAATGGAGTGTTTTACTCAAGAATAACAAAAGACGTAATTTTATGCATTCTTACCCAAGAAGGCAGGTCTCTTCTACTTCTAAATGATTTGGAGGATATGTATTCTTGTTCGTCGTTGACTAACTGTATAGCAGACTTCAGTCTCGCCTCCTTCGCCTCACGAGTGTGTTTCCATCCTGCGTAAACCATCATCCCAAACACCACTAAACTAGTGCTCACCCGATAGTAACCAGCCAGGTAAGCGGGCAACAAGGCAGTGAGACATTTACCAAAAGTCCATAAGATTGCCTTGGGATCGAATAGTTTAGTTTTAGGGACGTCCATTTCTCCCGATGAAGTGTCCTGGGCTGGTTCGGTCTTCTTTTCCGAGTCCGAGTCATTTTTCGGCCCTGAATCAACGTGCGACATTGTGGTCTGTTGGTTTGAACGCAAATTTTTCCAAAGTCGAGATACGATTACAAAGCGATTGCGCGCAGCGATTTGCAACTCAAATTCTGCATATGCCGTGACTTAAAGTCGTGCGTTTCATTCGCGCATGGACTACAGGGAAAGACTGCAGATGAATCGGATGTGCCCGATCACTGCGGATCAATAAGTCAAACCGAGAAAGCGAAAACGACCACCTCTCCGCTTTTACCCTTGTGGCATGACGCTGTTTTTCCTTCTTGCAGTATCTCTGTCTGAAACCCTGAAGTGTGTGGCCTGCACCGTTATTTAGGCAGATCCACGCCCTCAGAAAACGACGCAGTTGTGTAAAAAGGGGCGAAAACTTTGTTGGAAGCTGCAGTAGGCATCACCCGAGTCAGTTCTGACTTGACAAAATCTGATTTAAAGTACGTGTAAAGCAATTCTAACAAGTTCTTACTAAATACATGCCAACGGGACGATAATAGCCAGTTTTACTCATGTTTGACTTGTTGACTTAAAAACATTTTTCATTATGTATTAATTTGCATATAAGATATCTAATATCATTTAAGGTTTATATATCTATGATTACATTTTGACTAGTTAGAATGATAAAAACAAATCCTAAATGAATGCTAATTAATCACTCATCATAATAGTAAAACCTTTCCTGATGAGTCAACACTAAAATAAGGTATCTGTTATGCATATTATTTTGTTTAGTAATAGTTTACTTTTAAGATATATACAATGCAATTTTGACTAGTCATAATTACAGGTAAACATGCCTAATGCAGTTTTGGCTAGTTTAAATAAAAAAGTGATAAAAACTGTTCATCCAATTATAATTGGCTCCTAATTTTGAGATGAATTCCACATTTTTGACAAGAAATGGTATGCGACATATTCTGAATGCATTAGATAGAGTCATTATTGCAAATGTTTTTTTTTTTTCTGATATCTACAGTTTAAATAACAGATTTATTAAATTATTACTCTTTAAAATGAAATTTTACTAGTTAAAACTAGCTTGTATTGATTTAAAGACAGTAAAAGAAGGCTGAAAATGGTTAAGGGTAGATGGTATACACAGGTTTGTCTACTGGGCATGTGCACATCAATATAGCGTAATTTGTAGCGTAACTGTACAACAATATTTACTGTTTTTGCATTATTGTAAGGGGTAGGTGTTGACGTTTATAAAACACAATCTAATAGGTAGAAAATTAAGTTTATTGTTAGCTTCCAGTTTTAGCTGTATCCCTTCTAGCCACAACAGCTGAAATATAGATGCTCTGATACCAGCTGACCGCCTTCTGCTCGAAATCTGTATTCATGGGCATATCATTCACATTAGATTTCATATAATGGCTCCCAATATAGACACTATCCAGTTTGAATGTTCCAGAGCATCCAGATGTACTTGTGTCCTGCAGGCCTAATGCTGGTGGATTATCAGATTAAAGAAAGAAAGGAGCTTGAGAACAGGTCAAATTAAATACACATCTCATGCTCATACTTTTTGCATGATAACCCTAATAGTTAATCACTCTACCTTAATCAGAGAGACCCCAAACCTTATATATTAGCTTAAAAACATCACAAGCAAACACTAAAAGATGACAGTTCACTTATGAAAACTGATTATGAGCAATAAAGTGATAGCTTTTCAAAAATCTGGGGGTTTCCAGATACAAAACATTATAAAATGCTGCGAATTTCCTATCTAACTTTACATAAAACTGTCTACTCTGTTTTAATTGGGCATGAGGAAAATATTTTTGAACATAAGAAGTGAATCAGTGATTTCTACTATAATATTTACATGTCCAGTTACAACCATAACAGTCTGTGGTGATCTGATCAAAAGTGAACGGGTCTGAGAATGCAAACAATGGACGTTATTCTCAACAGAACATGAGAAAGTGATCAAACTCATAAAAGAAGTTTGGTTTGATAAGAAATATAATTTTTCATCAACATTTCAGAAAGATACTCACCAAAGATGAACGAAATATGGCCAATATTTAGACAGAAAATGCAGTTATTTAGTTTCCAAAAGAAATAAATAAAACATTTTTATGCCCACATATGATTTGTTGTGTGAAAAAACAATACAAGAATTAATAATGGTGCTTAACAGGTCAGATTCATTAATCTTGTGCAAAAGACCAATAATCAGTTCACACGAAAGCAATTCAAAAAAACTATTAAAAAAGGAGTCAAACTAAAACTGACAGCTAACAAGTAAATTCACAATCCTTCTGTAGTGATTAGCTGAATAGTTACATCTTTCAAAATGAGTAAATAAATGTCCACAATCTCAAAGGAATCTTTCTTTCGGCTCTCTTAAAGGCAATCATCCGCAAAAGCATGGCAAGAAAACCGAAATATGTTTCAAATATTCACAAGAGGAGATCTGTATTTTGCCTCTACAGAAATCTGTAAGTTCCTTCAGTCAAAACAGACCCTTCACCTGAGAAACTTACCGTGTTATTGGTAAGTTAAACAAAAGGGTGTTAGGAGAATTTCCTTGACTTGTGTATATATTGCTGAAAACATCTGTTCATACTAATGAGGCAAGGTTGTGATCCTCATACTCTGACTGGCGATGGGATACGACACCATTGGTGTGGTCGCATGGCTCATCGTGATGCCCGGCAGCGGTTGTGCCATCGACACAGCGACCGGTGCTACAGAAACCGCAACAGGGGCCATGGAAACAGGTGGAGCCATTCCCTGGGCGATAGTCTGAGCGAGGGCGGCAGAGATGGGGTCGGGGTTCAGATGTGGAGGGGGTGCGGTAGGGGGCGCCGCATTGGCTGGAGGGGCGGTCGGCGCACCGGACGGGGCCACCAGATCCTGCTGTGTGACGGGACGGGGCTGCAGACCAGCGCTGCTCAGAGTGGTGTGTGTCTGGGCGATGCCATGGTTGTAGGAGCTGACAGAACCAACAGGGGGCGCCAGACTCTGCTCAGACGGAGCAGGGGTGGAGGACAGCGTCATCACTTTAGCCTGGCTTCGGAACTGAGCGTTCTGCTCCAGGAGCACCTCGTTGGTGGCTATGAGATTGGACACCTGGAGAAAAACAGGAGAGATGTGAGTTTTGACCATTTAACTTGAAACTTCACATTTATTCATGCTCAAATCATTCAAAATCTGTATTATTTTCTGTCTTCTGTGGAAATTTAAAAGATTATCTACTGCAGAATGTATAGAGTTTAAAAAGTAAAGTCAAAGATGGGACTGTCAATCTCCAAAAATGACAAAAACGTAGGGATGCGTTCTACATCTGTATTATACATCATCCACCTGTACCTACTAATCGCTCATCAAAAAAGATTCAACTTAAATCTTTAGCTAATGTAAATGTAATCTTTTGTAATCAAAACTGAGTACTATTTTTTCACACTGCTCATTATAATGTCATGAACCCTTAATTCACTCGTAGCATTTACATAAGCAGAATTTTAATATTGGTGCCTCCCCACAAAAAAAAGCTGTTTTTAAAAATAAAAAAATAACACATTAAAAAGGAAGAGTTCTTTTGCTAAAAATCACTAGGTTTGTCAATAGATTTTTGTGTGTCTGGTCTTTCACAACAAATCAGGCACGATGCATCTTAAAGCACCATATTTGACCAGAATGAGATTGGAAAGGTAAGGCAGTTTTTAGCGACTTTTTTAGGACTATATAATTTTTGCAGCCCCAAACTCAACAGAGACAGAGATGTACCTTCCTTTGTAATCCACTGAAGAAAGGAAGGTTTGGAACAACATGAGAGTGTGTGAATGAGTACATTTAACATAGGGTCACCTGTTTCTTAAGCTCCTCCACTCTTTTTCTCAGCAAGGAGTTCTCCTCTTCTAATAAGCGGTACTCTAACGGCCGGGTCGACAAGGTGGTCTGAACCCCCAGGTCATAATGTCCACCACCAGTCCCATCGGTCAACCGCAGCCCCTCCAAACGCCGTCTCTTCAGCTGGAAGGAGGTGTGGTCGACAGGAGCCTCCACCGGCCCCGCTTCGAACATGCCATTCTCAAACAGAGGGTCGTAGACGGAGCAAGGGCCCCTGTCATACCGCCGATGACCTGCTGTTCCCATCGAAATGCAGCCACTCAACGAGCCCCCAACTCCACCCGACATGCCCTGCTCTCTGCAGCCGCCCATGTTGGGACATCCCATTCCCATGTAGTTACCAACACCACCGCCAACGAGACCAGACATCCCGCCGCAGGCACCGCCAACACCGCCTGCTCCAACGCCGCCAGTGTTCACCATCCCGCTGACGCCACCGGTGACGCCCATCATACACCCGACTCCACCCCGGGACGGGGCTTCATACTCATAATCCTTCCTGACGTGCCGGAACTTGCACTTATTCCCCCGCTGGCACTCTCCTTTCAGGTAGTCCCTGCAAATAGGCACCTCTCCACGGCTCAACGGAAGGTCGGTCGGAGACAATCCCAACCCGGCCGCAACCTTCCCCCTGAGCCGAAGCGGAAGCTCTCCGGTTTTCTTATAATAGTCCTCGTCCTCCTTCGAGCCATGCACAAATCTGCAGTTGGTGCGCACGCACTCTTTGTTCTGATGGTCATGGCAGAAGATGAACTCGTTCTTTTGCACGCCCAAATCGGGAACCTCATTGAAGTCCGGATGACGGAAGCGGCAGCGCTTTCCACGCTTGCACACGTTCCGCAAAAAATCCCGGCAAACGCCGTCCAGTCCCAAACCGGAGCCAAAAGCACCGTTTCCTAACGCCCCGCCGCCTCCCATTGCCCCGGGACCTCCGTTACCCCCTGCACAGCCTGCTGAGCCGCCAACCCCTGTCACTCTACCCTCTCCACCCGTCCCGGACCCTCCCTCGTCCCCAACCCCAGTGCCCACCCCTGTCCCACTTCCACCCCCACCACCACCTGCTAGGTAGGCGCTATCCCGGTCAGGCATGGCGCTCGGCCCAGCGGGAATAAAACGCTGCGCTCATGTGGGAGACAGAGAGATGGAGATCGTATGAGTGTTCAGAGGTAGAGTGCAAGAAGAAGAAGAGCTCAGACTGTAGACGGATGCAGATCACAGATCCACCCGGGCACCTGTGAATATAATACAAATACAAATATATGTTATTCCAGAACTATCATTATATAAATGCACGAGTTTAAGGTATAATTTCTATATCTATTATTATTATTATCATTATTATTACTACTTGCAAAACTGCTTTTAACATTAATAAGAAGAAATGTTTCTTAAGCAGCATATCAGCATATTAGAATGATTTCTGAAGGATCATGTGACACTGAAGACTGGAGTAATGATGCTGAAAATTCAGCTTTGATCACAGGAATACATTTACATTTATAATATAATTTAAATAGACATGCAGAAAATTAAATAAATATTTTAAATAAAATATATAACCAATTTTTGCGTTTTTTTAATTAAAAAATATTTATTTTAATTTTACATTTTATTATTTAATACATTTTTATCTATATTTTTATCTTTTCATCAACTTAACCATAAAAAAAGTTTTATGTCTATTCAACTTTTCTGCATTTAATTAATTACAAAAAGCAGTTTGTTAAAGCAATTTAACTAAAAATACGATGATATTGTTATGGTTTTATGTCAAACACCATGTTTGTAGTAACAGTATTATCTCTGAAATACCATGAAGTACTATTTAAGTAACACATGGTATATGAGTACATAATAATACATAAAAAGTACTGTAATAGCAACATATTAAAATGATATAGCATTATATAGCAATAACATGGGTATTAAATACATGTACATTTGAATTGACATGGAACTCAACGTGAAATATCGTAAACAAAGCAAAACTTAAAACACTTTTATTTTATTTTTGTAAATAAAACACATTATCAATGCAAATGCAATTTTTAGCCTCGCATATTATATTTTAGAAGACTATATAGTTAAATGCAATAACTGTAATAATTTCTGTTCTAATAATAGCAAAGTGCTGTCATGTCAAATCTGTGGGGCGCCAAACACTTTACCAACACATTACAGCATGTGTTACCTTCTGAGTGTTACAGAAGAAAACGGATATTGTTGACTGGTTCGTTTGTACATTATCTAGCCTAAATATCCAATAATCGATATTTAATCCACAACACACATAACATGCTGTCCACTCTCAGGCACAAAGGCCTGGATAAGGCGCATGTACAGAACGCAAAGACAACAAACCATCACTACTAATAAACAACTCACCCAGTGTACACAAGCAGTCGTATCGGCGAGATTAATGAAACTGTAATCGTACGACATTACTATTCATACGCATTAAGTATAAATTGGCCGTGAGAATGCTTACATTAGAACACAAATTGGTTCAACAACTTCCGCTTTTCTTGTTCGAAGCACTTCCTGTGCGGTTGTACACTGGGAAAATGCACGTCAAAATAAAAGACCTCTACTCAAGAAAAATAATGTCGCAATGTCATGGTATTTATATGGTACACCGATGTAGTTTCAAAAATATTGTACTTTTTGTATGCACCATTATAGTGGTATACATTATAGTAAACACCAAATGTGAGCATGTGTATTTTCGTTTCTCTAAAGAGGTCAAAAGGACAAACAAAATGTGAAGCAACATCACAGACTTGGTTTTTTGTTGTTGTTTTTTTTTTTAAGGTGAACACAAATTTTCACATTTTTCTTGAAACAGAGTTGAAAAAAAAAAAATAGCTTGCACCTTTGAGAATATTCTACACATGACTATGGAAACATGACCACTATATCGGGGTTAAACTCAGAATTTGGATTCAAATTTATAATTTACATGTTAATTACATGAATGATAGATAAACATCCAACCTGTCAATGATGTGGGTCTTTAACTCAAAGTGTATATTTTCATGTTAAAACACAACATAGGAAACACATGTTGACAAGATATGTCAGGTTTCTACATTTATTTACCAGTGTACCAATAAGTCAGTACAGCACGATGGTTGTCAATAGTTTATTTGTATATTAATAAGAACATCAGACATCAATGTTCGTATCTGATCATCTTATAAAGATTCAGTTGTAGAGCAGGAATGCAGGGGGAACATAACCTGTAAAGAAAGAAGAAAGTGTAAGTCAAAGTGACACCACAGGTAAACACAGCAAAACGTTTTAATATCACCATGCTTTCACCACTTGATTAATCACCGTACATTAAGATATCCATTTTGTAATTGCAAATTTTCTGAAATGTTGTTTAAATAAGCAAATAACACATTATCTAATTATGTATGCACTAATTTGCAAACATTTCCAGAACAGAAATTTGAATTTTGGATAAAGCCAGGTTCAAAGGTAATGTTTCATTTGTTGACAGATTAGAGTTGAGGATTTTTTTTACGGAGTGATAAGTTTTATCACACCATAAACCATAAATATGTTTTAAGAATAAAATGTTATAAATCTGGTGAATAATCTACGAACGAACCTAACTGCAAAAACCTTCACAATAGAAATAAAACTATAAAGTTTGATGTAATAAGTACTGGTGAATTGGAGACTTGGCTGAAAATGAGACTGAGAAAATGGCCTTTGCAGATTAAATTGAAATCTACAAATGCAAATCAATAACGTGTAATAAAAAAAAAAAAAATTATACACTAGTCATAAAGAAAATTATGGTATTAACTGCATTTTTTAAAATTATAGTCAGGGACAAAACTGTAGTATTTTTGGATCAGTGTTACATGAACACATCTCTTGTTTTTGGAGCATTCAAAGCTTGAGTTTTAGCCAGAACTGGTTGATATTTATTATTATTATATGACCTGAAACAGCGCTGCATTAAAAGGGCCAAAGTGATGAACGAAAAGTATTACAAATAATAATGATACATGCATTTGAAGGGCCACTCACAAGACAGTGGTTTATTTTCCAACGGGTCTGACACTTTCGAAAATACCAGCTTCCCTCATGGCTTCGAACTCCTTCGTTGCATCGTAATGTTTGTAGAAGTCAGCATAAGCCTGTTTCCTGGGCTCCGTTACTCCGAACTGCAGAAAGACACAAACTATTTCTCAGATTCAAGAAAAACTGTACACGGTTCAACTGTACAACACCCAAAAAATTAAAAGGATACAACTAAATATACAAGACTACAAATTAGGGATAATCTAATTTCAATTTAAATTGAATGACTATTAAGGATAAATCATGACAAAATAAATTGCTCTTAAAAATTGTTGTTGATGTCGGAATTTTAAAGAAACATTTTGACCCAAGCAAGAGATGAAGTGCCAATCACAATTTTGAACAGCACCGAAGACCACAAAGGTCTAATATAGTGTATATGATCAAAAAAAATATAGCAAAAATTAATTAATACAAAAACACTGACCTTGAAGACGGCTGCTGTGAGGAGGGAGAGAGCGAAAGCGATGGGCAAATGAAACCTCAAACGCTTGGCAAGGAGGCCTCTCATTACTGGCTTTGGAAGAGACATGGTTGACTTCTAGAAACAGAAGACAATAATGGACATTAACAAAAGAAACTTCTCAGCACTTATAGTCAAATAGCAACCCTTCAGCACAGCTACGTGCTTTTCTGACCATCACAAATGGATGTCTGACCGACTTTCAAGACAACCATACAAAGAGCCACTATTACATTATCTAATCATTTTTAGATATTGTTCAAATGCACGTTTTATATACAGATGTGCTCTTCTGTGCATTTCTAGATTTTAGCGGTTTAGCTAAGTTGCACATTATTTCTAGACGTTATAAAGCGCATGCAGACGCAAAGCCGAGTTTTCTTTTCTTTTAAATAAGACAATTCTGATCCATATCAGGGAGTTGGTGCCTTTTAAGACACGGAACGATCTGTTTAGCTAACACTAGCTAGCAATGACAACCAGCGACAATACGTAGTTCAAAAACGAGGCACGGTTAGCTAAATGAAGATACTTACTTAGTGTTATGAAAAACATAACAACTTGCTATTACTAAAATGTATACCGATTTCACCATAGAAGTTTTGTTATAAGCGTATAGCAAGCTCGATATTTACCGTTTAATTCACGACCTTCAGCACGCACGTCCGGTTATTCAGACAGGAAGGCGTTTATGTGAGGCGGCCAAACTACGGAAACTGACGAAGGACAAACACAGTGGGGCCGATTCAGACCAACAAGGGATGGCATTGTAATGACAAAGGGAAAAAAACACATTTTATTGTCTCATAAAAACAGAATATTTATTTATTTAATATAATCATGAATTAAATTTGATCTCACACTGCTTAGCTTACAATGACCAAACATTGTACTTTTATTATTTTAAGAAATAAAGAAAGAAAGAATACCGTGGTTTAATCATTAATAGACAAAGACAAAACATTTAAAAAAATAAAAATAATTAAAAAATAGTAATAATGCGTTTTTAAATAATCAGGTTTCGCGCGGTGGATTATATACCATTGCCTTTTTTTTCTTGTACATTTATTGCTAATTATTTTACTGACTGTATTAAAACATTATTTAAAAGAAAAGAATATTTAAAGATTGATGCGTTTTAAAATTATGAATGTTTCGGGTTTCACGAACATCTGGCAACCAACGGCTTGGCTTTGCCACAGGGCCATAGAGGGACAGTAGTTTCGTACTGGGTCGGTGTTGCCATATCCCTATAATTATACGTGACTTTTCACTTGTTTATTCGTCAGACCAGGTTGCTTGCTTTTCTTGCTGGATCTGGCAACACTGGATTGGGTTACAATCACCCATCCTGATCTTCAAATAGCAGCAGCGGAGATCGACAGTCAGCCGCTCGAGTCTGGAGAATTGAAACTGAAATTCAACACCGCCCGTTTCTGCAGAGCCTCAGCCGGTAAAACGTGCTACTCATCCCGACTCGCGCGTATTCTAGCTTGTTCTAGAACGAGGACTCACTAGTTATCTCATGTAAGTTCACACAGGCTGGTTTTTAAATACAACAACTGGTAACTTTAAACAAGCGGAGCTGAGCTATCACCAAAGCCCTTCCTTCAACGTTTACTTTCCGGTTTTTCAACTTCAGACGTGATTCTACCGTGGTAACTTTGTTTTACACTGTTTATACGTATCACAACAATGTTACCGGTGTTCTGACGATTTGTGCTACCCTGACAGATTTTGCTAGCTCACATTAAAACAGACGGTAGCATAATCCGATAGCAAAAAGTGCTACCTATCAGATTTTGCTTCCAGCATGATATTAATCGTTGAAAGTTATTAGCATAATCTGATAGGTAGCATTATTTGTCAGAACACCGGCAGTGTGTAATATTTTGCTAAATTAAGTTAACAGCACTTAAGGTTCACACTGTCTTTGAACGTTACAGTATCAACATGCCTCAGAAGCGGCGCTCGCAGTCGTGGACGGAGCTCAAACAAGCCGGTAACGAGTGTTTCCGAGCCGGTCAGTATGGAGAAGCCGTGAACCTGTACAGCCAGTCCATCCAGCTGCTGGAGAAGTCTGGTAAGGGCAGTCAAATATAGTCATATTTCAAATATTACCATGGTAAACACCATAGTAACAGTATTAACACTTAGCTAATTACCATGTTTTTGTACATGTACCATGGTATCCTTGCACTTACACGAAATTCTCCATGGTATTCTTTTTCCTTGTATTGTTAGAAATACAATTAGTATTTCCGTAACGTGTGTACTTTTTCAGGTGTTTTCAAAAGAGGGTCCCAGGACCCCCAAAGGAGTACTAGGGGGTTAGTGGAAAAGTTCAGAGAAAAACAGTTTAAAAATTTGAAAATAAATTTAAAAGCATACATGCATATCTTTAAATGTATAATACATATAATAGTACAGCACTGTAGTGAGTAGGAAAAAAAGTTGTATTAAATAGAGAATATTTCCCAAATATTATTTTAAATGTATTCTGACTGCTTAGCTATATAACTATGACATATTAAATTCATAGTAATACTAATAATAAAATAGAAAAATACATGAAAAATGTACAGTGCTTAACATGAATAAAAATAAAACACATACATACATACAGTACACACACACACATATATAATATTTATTGAAATTATACGTTTAATAGTACAGCACTGTAGTGATTACTAAAAAAGGGCATATAATAGAAAATATTTTCCAAATCAGAGTTTACACACATTTATATTATACATTTTCATATTATAAATACAAATATTTAACTACCTAGGGGGTCCCTTGCATGGTTATGAATTATGATTACATATCCTTTATTATCTCCTCTTTTATCATCTCACAGAACCATGTTAGAATCTGATTGTAACATCATGGTAATGTCATATTAATATGGAATCTTCATGGTATTCTTAGCATATGTTTTTGAGTGACAATGACAATAACAATAACAATAGAGTCATCATACCAAACAGGAAGATATGAAAGTTGCACAGCAACGGCAACAGAGAAATGTTTCCTTAGACTATAATAGATGTAAGGAAAGCAGTGGTATTAACGTAAATAAAGACACATCAATGTTCTGTTCGCAGGTCAGAAGAACAAGGAAGATCTGGGTATTTTGTACTCCAACAGGGCCGCCAGTTACCTGAAAGATGGAAACTGCAGTGAATGCATTAAAGACTGCACGACGTACGTGCAACAAACAGTAGGTGCAAAAATGGTTAAAGTGATTTATGTTCAGTGTTAATAATCTTAATTTTTATCTTTCAGGTCTCTTGAACTGGTTCCGTTTGGATTTAAAGCTCTGCTTCGCCGGGCGTCAGCTTATGAAGCCTTGGAGAGATACAGACAGGCGTATGTGGACTACAAAACTGTTTTACAGATAGACTGGAACATACCGGCTGCTCACGACGGCGTCAACAGGTAACTCTGCATGATCAGGATTCAGAATTATTAATAGAGAATGCACTGATCAACCGTATAATAAAGAGGTAATACACAACATATAAGCATAAGGATACAAAAAATGTACCGTGCAACACATCGCTCCTTCCCTCCAGAATGACCAAGGCTTTGACGGATATAGACGGACCATCTTGGAGAGAGAAACTGCCTCCGATTCCCACCGTTCCGATGTCTGTGAAAGAAAGCCTGGCACAGGCTGCCAGCTCGGCCCCCAGCCCACAACAAAACAGCGTGATTGACAACAAGAAAAAAGGTATTTACCTGTACCGTACTGAGCGGAGCCAACATACTTGGCTTCAGCACTTGATTTTCATTTGTATTATTCTAAACACCAGGACCTGAAGCTGCTAAAAAGGCCAAGGCTCTGAAGGAAGAAGGCAATGCGTTTGTGAAGAAGGGCGAACACAAGAAAGCCATGGAGAAATACACGCAGTCACTCGGTCAGGACCCCACAGAGGTCACAACCTACACAAACCGGTAAGAAATGGTACCAGTCATTATGCTGCCAAATGTCAGGGTTCCTATGGTTATGGAAAATTCATTTCAAAACTGGAACAGTCATGGACTTTAGGTTTGATAATGCATGTAAATCAATGTTGCTTGTAGGGCTCTCTGCTACCTGTCATTGAAGATGTACAAAGAAGCTATTAGCGACTGCGATGAGGCTCTTCGATTGGATTCTGCCAACATTAAAGCTTTTTACCGACGTGCCCAGGCAAGCAAGGAACTCAAAGTAAGTTTAATTCCGAATAAATAGCAGTTCATTGTCTTAGCTAAGTTTGGTGAATTGTTTTATGAATTACAATCAATTTTTTTCCCTAGAACAAGAAATCTGCTATAGAAGATCTTAACAGTGTGCTCAAAATCGAGCCAAACAACACGGTGGCGCAGAAACTATTGCAGGAAGTGCAGAAGATGAAATAACCATGATTGTACAGTGAGGAAACTTTCCCCAAGTGCCTCGAGCTGATTTGCCTCTCAAAGCTGCAACGTTTGCTACAGACTTTAGATATGCACATCATAATGCTAATTTAAATCTAGGAAATAATTTGAGTGTTCATGTTCACATTTGACCGGGTGTATTATTGTCATTAATAAGGCAATCGGGTTTCTTTCTGAAACTCCATCTGTGTGTCTGAGATCAAACTTGCTCTGGTAATTACACTTATCCATTTAATTAGTCTTTAATCGAATGCTATGTTGATTTAGCATGTGATTTTAATGTCTTTTTCATTGCAAATATAATTGACTGGCTCTTTTTCAAACAATTTTAATTCCTACTTCACTTTAGATTCACTCAAAAAGGCAGATAAAATTAGGGCTGCATTTTCTACTTTTTTTTTTTTTTTTTTGCTTTTACTTACTTTTTTTGTGCAAATATAGTGTTGTTGTGGGTTACTTACTATCACAACCAATTAATGTTTATATACATTTGTAAAGACTTGACACCTGTATTTATTGATGTTTCATGTGGCATTTTGCATCAAGACAACATAAACGGGTCTTTATTTTATTTAAATAATGTGCAGTATGCATGGGGTAATAAAGGAGAATGTTCAGGAATATTGTATTTTTTCATCCTGTAAACTGGCAGATGTAATATGATCAATGACTTTTTTTTGTAGGAAATAGCAATATTAAAATGACCTAAAACAGTAAATGCTATGTATACAGGTAGTATAACTGAATGATAGCAAAAAAAAAGAAAGCTCTATCAAGACAGATGCTGTCAATGACCAATTTCAAATTGTTCCTCAAAAGTTGAGTTATCTGAACTGTAAATATGCCTTAAATTGAATATACCTTTTGCAAACAAGTAATTTTAATCACAGTAGTCAACTTCAAATGTTACTGTAAATGTTTTTTTTGTTTGTTTGTACAAAACAAACAATCCTCCTCTGAAGTAATTAACAGCATGCTACAGACGGTTGAACTTTACCCAAAAACCCACTTTTAGTTCACCCAAAAATAAAAATATGCTGAAAGGGGTGAAACATCCAAGATATAGATGAGTTTGTTTCTTTTTCAGAGCAGAATCTGAGAAATGTAGCATTATGTCACTTGCTCATAAATGGATCCTCTGCAGTGAATGGGTGCCGTCAGAATGAGAGTCCAAACAGCTGATGAAAATATACCAATAATTCACACCATTACAGTCCATCAATTAATATTTTGTGAAGTGAAAAGCTGCATCTTTGTAATAAATTCATCAAGACAATTTTAAGCTCAAACCATTAGTTCTGGTTAGTGTCTTCCATTCATAATATTGCTTTCTCCAGTTAAAACATCATATTGTCCGAATCAGGAGAGAAACATTCACAGATCAAGCAGTTTACAAGCAAAAACAGTGTCAGTGGGTTTATTTTAGACATATTGTGACCAGAAGCAATGGTTCAAAACACCTTGATGGATTTGTTTGTTACAAACACAGCTTTTCGCTTCACATGACATAAACTGATGGACTGGAGTGGTGTGGATTATTGTGTTACCATCAGCTGTTTGGACTCACATTCTTACGGCACCCATTCACTGCAGAGGATTCATTGCTGAGCAAGTGATTTCTCAGAATCTGTTCTGATGAAGACACATGATTTCCTGAGGATGAGTACATTTTCAGCAAATTTGATTATAACTATTCCTTTAACTTGCATGGAACCTGGGACATTCCCTTAAATGCTTATTTCTTAGGCATAAACATTTACAAGCCATTTAATTCTTTGCAGAAGAGTGAGAAGACCTAGAACGTGCTCAATTGAATGTACACCACTACGAAAAACAATACAGCGCAATTTGGAACTGATAAAACTTTTATTTCACTTTAAATTGTCTTTTACACTTTCCTGATTATAACATGTAAGGTGAAACTAGAACTGTTTTAAAAGACATACACAAATCTAGTATTACGTCAATAACCAGGTTGTATTTTTTTTTGTCATTTTGTATATTTTTTTTTTCTTTAAGCTAGTCTAAATTTTCACAACCACGTGCGCGCTAAGCAATGAAACCGTCACAGAAGCTAACTTTAGGCAGAATACTGGTCAGTAAAAACAAAGCAATTGGAGATACCAGATATACAGACAGGCTCGGCTCCACATTCACTACTGTATTTTTTGTAATCAAGCGTAGAATAACTGCCATTTGTTCAGCTAAGGGGAGAGAGAGAGAGAGAGATTTCGTCTTCAGTGCATGAACATTGTCTTCAGCTCGAGACGGATGAGTTCTACACCTAAGTGGAATGTTATGGTGATGTGACAAGGTATTGTGACACTGATTGAGTGGCTACCCCTCAAAAAATGCTTCAGGTCCTTCAACTATTTGCCAAATTCGATCTCGGCTTGTGTTTCACAGACTTTGGGCCAGGACTTCAAAGCCTCCACTGGACTGCAGCACTTTCCTGCACAAAATTCAAGTTAAATCCAGAATTTCTCAGTTGAACTGCTATGGTCTTACAGAAACTCCTCTCTTAGCAGGAATGAGGAGTAGAGAAGCTCAAAGTCAGTCTAAGGCCCCAAAACACCTTCTGATTTACATGAAGAGGGAAATGTCAAGCATCAACTTCTGTTTGTAAGAGGGTTGAATAACTTTTAAAAAATATATATATATATATATGTGTGTTTATGCAAGCATTTAGTTTTAAGACAAATTTATATTTATCTCTGAAATGTTTACAATTTTACATCTTTAAACGGAAGTGTGGGCAATATTACGAAAAAGGGGGGAAAAAAACGTACAGAACAAACCAGGAAAATCGTTTACTGATGTCAAACAGCACCTTTATGTTGACTGCCTCCTTGACAGCACATTAGGAAACTCTCCAGTTTGTTCACAATAAGGTCTGTAATCGTGAAGGGTCACAAACTGATGGAATGTCTTTAACTTAAAACTTAATGTAGACATGGAATGGCAAACCTCGGGTCCCTTTTGTCATCATTAGCCGTGTATGCAAAGTCACGCACATAACAGCAATAATAGTAATGCATGTTAGTCAGTGTCACAATACAGCCTGTTTTCATCCCTTCTGTATGAGATCGCAACAGAATTGTACTGCTACTCGTAACGAAACCGTTCCGATTTCCATTATGCACAAGTTATCCAGGAGGAAAAACTAAACGTCACAGTGTTTGTTAAATTAATGGACAGTTTAATAACCTTTTGAATAAAACCAGCAATTGCCAGTACACTATTGGAGAGAAAAGACAGAGGAGGGAAAAACGGGTGGGGAGGGACACTATAATGCATTATATCCTGCTAGACCAGAGGACATATACCTTTTAAAAATGTTAGGAGGGATTTTGGAAAGGGAAAAAAGATGGAAATCGTTTCCACTATTCAACCATTTTCCCTCGTCTGGGGGAAAACACACAAACAGACATGTTTGAGAGACAAGTCAGCCTTGGAAAAACCAAACTTCACCCTGCCGCTCGTGGCTTCAGGGGTACAAACTTGTAGGTCAGGTACAATTCATGCTGCTCGTCATACAGAAAGGTGGATAAAGGTGAGGTGGACTGGATGGAGCAGGGAATTATGGGCTGTATATGTGTAAGATAAAGAGTGTAGGTGGATTTAACAGTGAAGTGCAACGCCTTTAGTTCTCGCCCTCGCCAGCATCCCCCTCATCACCCTGGTTTTCTGATGTCCACAGCTGCAGAACGAAAGAAAGAAAATTAAAATCATGCAATGATCAGGCCTCATGATTATTTTCTAAGAATCTGAACTGAGCTGTCAACAAGGATGAAAATCTGCCGATGGGCTTAGAAAAAAGCAACTTAATTCAATGGGAAAACAAGTTTTAATTCCACACTGACCAATATGCGTTGTTATTTTAAGTATAAACTGTCAATTTTTATATTTTCACTTAGCATCTTAAATGTATCTTGATAGACAAAACTATACTAAGGAACATATTCATTTTTCTGCAGTGCATACGATTTAAAACTTTATGCTCGGACTTAAAACCTTGCTTTGTGGAAGGGCGCATTAATTTCATTTAAACTTGAACTAAAATTTTTATGCTAATAATAGCTTGCACATTAAAAAACTGTGCTAAATTTAAAAAAAAAAAAAAAAAACTAAATTTGTTAAATATTTATTCTGGTAGATAATTCTATGTATGTTTCGCCACACTGATTTTTAGAAAAGAAAAAAAAACTATACAAGATAAATCATCATACACAAAAATTGTCATCTAAATGTTTTTGATTTTAATCACTCACACAATTTAAGATTAGCATGGCTCAGGTTATCGATTTTTAATTTAATCTATGATCAGTAATCTATATAATCTATTAATTCTGCGTTGTTTATTTTAAAGGAGTGTTCAATTTTAGGCTCTGTCTACACCTAGAAAAGCCAAAGTTGGCACTTACAGTGAGGTTGTCCCTTAGTAACTGCATGATCAGGGTGCTGTCTTTGTAGGAGTCCTCGTTCAAGGTGTCCAGCTCAGCAATTGCTTCATCGAAAGCCTAAGGTGAAGGTAAACATGAGGGTCAGTTCTGTTGTCTTCCTGTACACTGAAAACGCACGCTCTAGTATTCAATATAAACTCATTTAGTTTCACATTCCAAATCGCTTTTTGAAGATATCCACTGAATGTTGCATAAATAAGATGGGATGAAAGCAGAAAGAGTACATTGCGTGTACCCAAAACAGAAAAAGTCAAACAAGCTGTAGATGAACAGATAATTGTCTAACCGTCTTTGCCAAACTGCAGGCCTGCTCTGGGGTGTTGAGGATTTCATAGTAAAACACGGAGAAGTTCAGTGCTAGTCCCAGCCTGATGGGGTGTGTTGGCTGCATTTCCCTTTTGCTGATCTCAAATGCATCCTGGTAAGCCTTCTGAGAGTTGTCCACTGTGGCTGTAATTTGAGAGGAAACAAAATCAAATTCATGACCATTACATTACAGCCTCTATCATAGCATCACAGCATCTAATTAATCACTCTCAGGACTGGACCTTAAACTTCAGCATTATCAGTTCCAATCACTTTCTATTAATCCATCTTCACCCTAATAAATAGACTTATTTAGGCAACATCCTTCTTGCTTTATAAGGAAAATGAACTCACTTTTCTTTGATTCTCCGGATGCCACCTCGGACAGGTATCTGTAGTAGTCTCCTTTCATTTTCAGGTAGAAGACTTTGCTCTCCGCCTGGCTAGCGTTGGGAATGAGGTACTTCTCCAGGAGACCCTGAGAGAACAGAGGAAAGACTGACATTAAGCTACAAACATTAATAATACATTAATAAATGAAAAGCACTGACCATCAGAAAGAGGAAAAACTATTTTCTGAAAAGTAAAGTGCGCATTTTTGGATCCATCCTAATTGCATTTTTCATACAAGCAGATTCATGTTACAAATAAAATTGATTCCTTTGGCTCTAATCATATAGTGGCCTGCCTTGCTGCCTACATAGGCAGCATCCTAAGTGAAAACATTAAATGGTTGATTGCAATGCTGTGCATCATTTCATATAAAGCTTTAAACAATGATTTTGACAAAACGGAGACAATGAAAGAGACAATAAATATATATTGCACATTTTTGGAATTTCGAATTTTGGCTAAAAAGAGCCCTTCTTTTAATTAAAGTGATACTTTAACACTATAATGCCTTAAAATGCTGCAGATTTTGAAACTGAGCATCTAATATTGCATGATAGACATCAGAATAATATTTCTGAGTTTTTAATTCAGCTGTAATTCTAAACTTAATTGCAAATTAAATCAGGTGGATCTTCTAGAACTGTCAATTCAACTGTCAAATGTTTTGTTCACACATCACGTCTCTCACCAGCACGTCGTTGCAGATGTCCTGAAGCTCAGCCTCGATCTTCTCACGGTATTCACGCGCCATCTGCTGTTTCTTCTCGTTACCCTCCGTTTTCTGCTCGATGCTGGAGATCACGCGCCAGGACGAGCGGCGGGCACCCACCACGTTCTTGTAAGCCACGGAGAGCAGGTTGCGCTCTTCATTGGAGAGCTCAACGCCACCCTCCGTGACAGCCTTCATGGAAGCAGCCATGTCATCATAGCGCTCGGCCTGCTCAGCGAGCTTTGCCTTCTGCACTAGGTCGCTCTTGTCCATGATGCAACTACAAAAGTAGGAGACAAAGGTACAAAATGCATGTTGGTGAGCTAATTTTCCTTTTACTATAGTCTGTACGCATATAATAAAATTAAGTAAAGTTTATAGAGTCGCTTAGTGAGTTTGGCTGACCTCCTTTTGTTGTAAAGAGGTCAACTTTCAAGTTGGGGCTTATTCTGACCTGCACCAGATACTATTATTAAATTTGGGACTTACAAAGATTTAAGTCATACTGAAGGCTACCCATGAATGATTACGTAAGAAGACCAATGTAAAGACACAACTATGAAGCGGCAGTCATTCAAAGACTTTATCTCAATGCATTCATCACTGAATCATATCAGAGTCAAAAACTTCAGTAAGGTCCCAATCTGATGTTATAACACAGACTGATGTTATGACAATACAAGAGGATTACCTGAAACAAGTCTAGTTATACAGAGCTTCCTTAAGACTGATTAATTGACTAGTCGGCTTTGAAAATAGGCAGTTTTGCACACTAAAACAGAATTCACACTAGTCTTCAAGCAAGCAAAATTACTTCGGACTCCAAAACAATGCAGCATGTGTTAACTCAATTAAATTAAGATTCTCTGCTGATCAACCATCTTTTTGCTACAACTAAAATTCACCAAACTTAAACTTTGGTATAATGCGGTTAAATAAATGTTCTGGTATAAGAAAGCACATGATCACATCTCTTAAAAAATAAAAAAATAAGATAAGTAAAAATTTAAAACCTATTAAGTAGTATATAAACACTTTAAAATTAGGTGTGGGGGGTTTATTTTGCCATATAACCGTTTATAAAATATTGCCATGCATTTCTGGATAATAAACCAGGTTTATGTATAGATAATATTGATATAAGAAGTGCTTAATCTAAAAGACTTTTTATTTTGTCCAGTAAGAAATATATGCACATCATAACATTTGTTTTACCTTGCCATTAACCATTTCTGAGAAAGGCAAACACTGTAAATAGGGAAATAGTCCTTTTTTTATTTTTTTATTATTATTTACTAAAATTACCATGCATTTTATGCATAATTAACCAGGTTTACCCATAGTTATTGTCATAATCTGTGGTTAACCTAAAAGACTATTTTAGATCAATAACAAATGACCACCATAACACTTGTTTTACTTTGATTTTACATTGTGTTTAACAATTGTTCTTTGCTGACCAAATGACAAATAATCAAGTTGTATTTTTAGCTCATACTGCACTGATGCAGTGGTTTCAGGATTTCTTAAATATATAACCCAATTAAAAAGCAGGTCAAAATCATTATTTACAAAACACACTTATCCACACTTGCTTAACCACCTAACCAGTCAAAGTCTAAACCAAACCCACCAGATCACCTATTCTAAACCACACACAACCCCAGGTCTCTGGCGGCTGCTTAATATTCCATTTATCCAATTGTTCTGTCTACCTTTGTGCAAGGTCATGGAATCCGACATGGAATCGGGATTCTAGAAGGCCACAGTGGGAATTTCAACCCTGTCAGCTATCAATACGTGTGTAAGTGCCAACGCCCAGGGCGTTGATGTCTCCGCCTGAACCCGAACCACAGGTAACGGTGTCAGGCGAGTAAACACGGCCCTTCCAGCTCCTGGAGTCCAACACACATGTGTGATCTTGCTAATCGGTTGCCTAATGTGACCGACGAAGGCTGGAGTACTACTTAAAAGGCATAGTTTGAACGGTTAGTAGATGACATAATCTGGTGTCGAACTAGATTTATTTACATAGGCCCTCACAACGCGTCCTGACGACAAGTCCGCCATCCTTCGAGGCGATTGTTTCGCGATTGAAACGATCCCGACCCACAATATTATAACAATAAATGAACTCGAACGCATTTGGAAATACTAAAACTATCAATTTGAGTCGTTCAAAGCGCCTAACCTCGCTAATACTGCACTGCAGCATATTCGAGGCTCTTCGCTCAAGCTAGCAGCGTTAGCCACCAATGCAACGCCCTCTCACTCACATTCCCTTGTGGAATTTAATCGGACGCGCCGATTATTCGCGCCAAATTAAATTTAACCGTTACTAACTGCAGTTCATAAGCACTCGCTTTACTCCTCTAGTGTGTAATGCTATTAACTGGTTAGCCGGTTAGCTTTCACGACGGCCGGGCGTTGAATAGACGCGGGAGCCGCTGGCCATTGCTCCAGTTCGGATGAGGGTTGTTCGGCGCGACGTTACTTTGATTGCGCTCTTACATAATGTAAATGCTGGAACGGTGCACTTCTAATATAAATCGGACGTAATCGGAAATAAATCGGCAATAATCGTTATTCATCGCCCGCCTCGGCCTAAGTCCTTGTACCCAGCCCCAAACCACAATAGACACCTTCCGCCATTGACAATGATGAGGGGGGCTTACATGAGCAACAATACAGCATTATGCATCTGTAACAATCATAATATCAAACGAGCGGCCTTAACGGGCAACTTAACTCACATTTAAATATATTTCGAGTCCTGATTTGTGTCTGTTAACGATGGGAGTATCAAGCTGTCCTCCGTTTCGCTGCTCGGGGTATTCAGGGCAGTACCACTTCCGCTTGCGCTGACACTTCCGCTTCCTCTAAACTCCACCCCTCCCCCCCGCCAGTATCCATGGTAACCGCTGTCCGGGGTTTCCTACACCGTTTTACACGGTCCCCACGTCACAAGGACCATGGTAACCAAAGTCGTGCGTGACGTAGTCAGTCACCATAGCAACCGTTGCCAGGAGGCGCTCGACAGCTTGCAGAATTCGAAATGGAAGCTTGTGAGATTAATAAAAACGGCAACAACAGAAGATGATGTTTACTCGATCTCAGACTGTCTAATCGCGCGTATGATTCATCCTTCCGCCGATGCAGCCGCATTCTGAAGCGCGCACATTATTTGTAATGATCATCTGTAACACTCGTTTCCATCTTTTATTTCTGTTTTTGTTCATAATAATAGTGGATTTTTTTTTTTAAATTGTGTTGTAGCAATCACACATAGAAATGCAGCTAAAAGTGATTCACATGTCAGGAAGAGTACATAAAAACATCAAGAAAGTCATTGCATAAAAATAAGAAAAAACAGAAAAGTTTGAATCAATAATTAAAGTTAAAAAGAAGTGAAAATTGTGTCAAAATAAATCATTATAATAGCAATAAATAAATAAATACATTTGTGCAACAGCGGAGAGTGTTAAATATCTAGGATATTCCTAATTTTATGTCATAACTTTTTCTTTTTACTACATTCATAGTAAAAATAAAAGTTTTGCATATGCAAACACGTAAGTACCTTTAAACATCATCAAATTCTCTTGAATTATTTAAGTAAGATTTAGCCTTTTCATTTTGTTGATGTACAGTGACGATGATTTTTTTTTTTTTTTTTTTTTAAAAGAGGGTTTATAAAATCTAATAATACATTTGTGACCCTCTCTGTGAAATACAGGCTAAAGTCTCAAAATCTAATTATGAGATAACAAACATCAAAGTTTGATTTCAACCTTTAATTTCACTATGATTTAAATCTTTGACATGGCCTTACTCAGTCAATATTAAAGATATCAAGGTAACATTTTCACAGAATGTTCTTTACATTAGGACGATTTTATGTAGAAAACATTTAAACGACTTTAGCTGGGATTTCACTGCCAGGGTCACATTTGATAATGTTTCAAAGAGTAGGCATATAATGTGCTTTGATGGAAAAAGTGACATAATCAGCATTGCTTATTTGATTAGTGACCTAGAAATAGTGCAGAATCTTACATATTTCTTTTTTACTATACACTCATTCAACATCAACAGTAGAACATCAGCACATTCTCTATCATTATTTGACCATCTAGATTTAGTCTCATGCATTAGTTAATATATAATGTTAACACACATGAATGAATCAAATGAATTCTTAACAACAACAACAACAACAACAACAGCAACAACAAAAAAGGCAAAATACAAATCAACCCAGGGTGTATAACCCAAATCAAGCCTGCCAGCTCTTGTGATACAGAGTAGTCACCAGTAGGGTGTAGTGCAGATCTCTACAGTTACAGCGACTCAAACAAACAGGTCAGTCTGCTGGTTGCTTTAGTTTATATTAAATTTTACATTGGCTTGTATGACACAGCCATAATAAAAAAGATCACAGTCTGCTCCAACAGCAATTTGTCCTGAAAAGCAGAGGTTGATTCGTGCAGGTGGAATCTCAATGCGGTTAGTATTGCTTAAAGGCAATTGACATTTGTTAGTATCTATTCTAGGCCATTTTTATAAATGGTATGACGTCAAGTCACAACGATGACCTAAACAGGTTTTCATTTGTTAAACAAAAATGCATAGCATTGCAACTTTGCATTCATAGGGCAAGTTTGCTCATGTAGGCATCATGCATTACAATCAAGTCTGATGATGAACGAAAATGATGTTTAAGATGTTTCCATCAGTTTGTAAGGTGCCAGGTATCATGCTCCTTTTATACTACTAGAGCTTTAAAAGAAAAATATGTCATATTGAGAATGTCTATTTAATGCAATCAAAATAAGCACGCAAAGATCTTTTGAAGATGATGTTTCTGCATGCATTGTGCCACAAACATATTTATTTTTGCACATCCACCTTCTCATATAAAAAGCTTTTCCGTCTTTGGTGTCAGAGTTTTAATGCTCTTATGCTCAGCTCTTTTATTATAAAGCACATGACATCAGGGCCGGCTCCAGGCATGGGCAGGGGTGGGCTGGGCCCACCCAAATGACTGTCTTGCCCACCCAATCAGAATTAGATAAAGATTACGTTATTTTTTTGTACATAGATTAAAACTAATCTGAAGCGGAGTGTATTTTGAGAGATTTGAGCTATAGCTTGAGACTGCCCAAACAATCATAAAATAACAGAAAATTGCATTTTTCTTTTATTAGCTGAATGCAAGGCGTGCTCAACTCACGCGGAGGCTTCAGTCTGTTGCAGAAAAGCAGAGGCTGACAACAAGCGAAAACGGGCAGAAATTTCACGGGGAGTTTGCGAGTTATGAGGAGTTTAATACACGAATATGTATCATAGCCTACCACTGAAATTACCTGAGCAGTTTTAATGTCCTAAAAGAAAAAAAAAAAAAAAAAAAAACATAATTCAATAACGTGAGTTCATTGCATGGACGGGGCACGAGCATTAATATAAGTGTCTAAAATGCATGTCTGTACAGTTCAGTTGAAAGCTTACCTCTTTTGACTTGCTGTTAATGAAAAAAAAAAAAACCTAAAACACTAGCTTTTTAAATATTTTTGTAGGTTATTCTATCTATTTGTTTTCTTTTTATTTATTATACAATTAACAAAAGCAAAAAAATGGCCTCTAACACTAACTTTCTCTATTCTTTTTCTATTCTATCTGTTTTCTTTTTTATGTATTATATAATTAAAAAAAAAAAACTTGCTACGAGTACTGTAACTGAGACTTGTTATAGTGCTTGCATATCATTGCTCTTTTGTTGATTGCTTCCATTGTCCTCATTTTGTAATTCACTTTGGATGAAAGCGTCTGCTAAACGACTAAATGTAATATAATGTAATGTTGAATGTAAGAATGAAAACTGAAAGTAAACAACACTGAAATAAGAGCGTGTGCGATGAAAGTCGCGTTCGTTACTATAGCAACAGTCGGCTCGACTGTAATATCCAGTGATGCAAACTATTCGACATTTGTTTTTGTTTTTTGTCAAATTCCGCCGTTTTGAATCGAAAGTTGGGCTGTCATTTTACGTGATTCATGTAATTCATAATTACTGTGATGACAATATAATTTTTCTGGCTTTTCAACATATTAGGAATACAACTAAAATTGAATGGGTGCATATTTTAAAATAAAAATATTATTTGCAGTTCAGATTGATTACTTTACAAAAATCTTATTATTTATTTAGTTCCTTTACCATTACCATAGTGGTCTGGTGTTAATATTTCCCTCAAAACAATAGTCTCTCTAATGTTCTAGATTATGGCCTTGTTTGGTATAAATAAAAAAGTTAAAAGTTAATAATAATAAAAAAAATCACCAGTGTAGAAACAATGATCCAGAGAAAGAGACCAAAGAGGTTTTTATTGTTAATAATTAATTAACAATATTGTTAATAAAGACAAAAAGCTTATTTTGTTGTGAAAGTGCATCATATTCTAGGCTGCCCATGAAAGCTTTTTTTTTTCCAGTGTACATATAACAGCCTATAATTAATATAGCAGTATCTACGGTATAAATATCCAGACTTTTCCCCTTTGCAATAAATTTGCAAATAAAGATGGAAGAGATGTGTTTTTAGAAGAAGATCTTGATTCTTGAAGATGGCTAAGGATTCAGCTGCTCGGATTGAGTTGGGCAGGTCATTCCACCAGGTGGGAACAGTTAATGAAAAAGTCTGTGAAAGTGATTTTGTGCCTCTTTGGGATGGCACAATAATGCGTCGTTCACTTGCAGAATGCAAGCTTCTAGAGGGCGCATAGGTTTGAAGTAGTGAATTTAGGTAAAGGGGTGCAGAGTCAGAGGTAGTTTTTATAGGCAAACATTAATGCCTTGAATTTTATGTGTGCAGCTATTGGTAGCCAGTGCAAATTGATGAACAGAAGTGTGACGTGCGATCTTTTCGGCTCATTAAAGATTATGTCACGGTTGCGTGTACGGGGAACACACAAGATGAACGGAGACGAAGGTTTCAACGGGAATGAGAGATTTAATGGAACTTCAAGAGCAGGAGGTACACACATAGGGTAACATTAAACAATAACCGACAACAGGAACTAAATGGACAGCAACTAATATAGTGGGGATAACGAGTGGCAGACAGGTGAACACAATGAAGGTGATTAACTCAATTGGCAGAAACTAGGTCACACATGAGGAAGGAAAACACATGGAGAGCAAAACACAAGACAGTCCAGGGGCGTGACACTACCCCCCCCCTCCCGGACGGTGCGTCCTCGCACCGAGAAACAACAGAGGGGAGGGAAACGGGTGGGAACAAAAAGGCGGAGGCTCAGGAGGAGGACGGACCACCGGGAGAGGGCCGGCTGACAGAGACCAGGGAGGTGACGAAGGAGGGAGGAGCCAGGGAGGAGACAGGAGGGACTTGGAGCAGGAGGAGCCCGGCAGGACCCAGGCCACAGCCGTGAAGACGATCCAGGGTGGAGCCGACAGAGGGAGGAGCCATGGAGGAGGAGCCCGAGCCGGAGCCGGAGAGCTGAAGAGTACGGGCGGAGCCGAGGATCCGGAGGGCCAAGGCGGAGCCGAGAGCTCCGGCGACCGAGGCGGAGGCGGAGATCCGGAGGCACGCGGCGGAGCCGGAGCGACTGAGGACCAAGGTGGAGCTGGAGGGAGGGAGGAGCCCAACGGAGCCGATGGGACGGAGCGACGAGGCACAGCCGGAGGAGCGGAGTCCTGAGGCGATGGCGGGATGACGACCGACCAAGGCGGAGCCGGAGGGACGAAGGAGCCCGGTGGAGCTGGTGGGCCGACGGGCGACGGTGGAGATGAGGGAGCTAGGAGCTGAGGTGGAGCCGACGGGTCGGAGGGCCGAGGTGGAGTCCAGGATTCAGAGGCTGGAGGTGAAGACGAGGAATCCCCCAGCCACGACGCCGATGGAGACAGGCAGACCCGCGGCGATCCCACCGCACAGATGGTGGGCTGAGAGTGAGCAGCGGGGCTGTCCGACGACAGCGGTGGAGGGTGCAAGAGTGGGTGGGAGGGTGGGCATTTTTGAGCCTCTGGGCTAATCCTTATGGGGAACTTCCGAGGAGCCGGCACTGGAGGGAGCTTTGCAGGTACATACTCTAGGCGGCGCTCTTGCAGCGCGGATTCAAGGGGGCGCTCTTGCAGCACGGAGACAGGGAGGTGCCTTCTTGGTGCAGGCACTGGGCGGCGCTCTTGCAGCGTGGATTCAAGGGGGCGCTTTTGCAGCGCGGAGACAGGGAGGTGCCTTCTTGGTGCAGGCACTGGGCGGCGCTCTTGCAGCGCGGATTCAAGGGGGCGCTCTTGCAGCGCGGAGACAGGGGGGTGCCTTCTTGGTGCAGGCACTGGGCGGCGCTCTTGCAGCGCGGAGCTGGATGGGACCAGCGGAGACACAGGAGAGCTGGACGGGACCAGCGGAGACACAGGAGAGCTGGACGGGACCAGCGGAGACACAGGAGAGCTGGACGGGACCAGCGGAGACACAGGAGAGCTGGACGGGACCAGCGGAGACACAGGAGAGCTGGACGGGACCAGCGGAGACACAGGAGAGCTGGACGGGACCAGCGGAGACACAGGAGAGCTGGACGGGACCAGCGGAGATATAGGAGAGCTGGACGGGACCAGCGGAGACACAGGAGAGCTGGACGGGACCAGCGGAGACACAGGAGAGCTGGACGGGACCAGCGGAGGCCTAAATGGTCTGTCAGAAACCTCCAATGACGGCGTGAGCATGGCAGGCATGTCTGCTTTGATTTCCCCATTTCTGAAGTCCTCAGAGTCCTGTGAGTGCTCACCCTCAGCGGTGGTGCAGTGGGCGGGGCTTCCTTCAGCACCCTCAAACTCCACTGTTACTTCCACCGTCGCGTGCGCTGTAGCCAGCTCTCGCACCTGATCGGACGATCTCTGAGGCTCTGGCTCCGGGGCAAGTTCCAGCTCAGTCGCTCCTCTTTGCGATGGCTCTTGGGTTGCTCTGGGCTCTGGCTCTCCGTCCGCGGTGGGCTCGGGCTTACGCTCTGCGGCTCGGGGTGATGGCAGGCTGGGCTCTGGGTCCGGAGTGGTACTGGTGTCATTCTCCTCGTAGGTCACGGTCAGCGGGGATCCACAGGACACCAGCACCCACTCCACATAGGTGGCAAAATCTCCTCGAGGACCATCCCCGGACAACCGCGCTCTGCACCCGTCGTTAAGGCTCATCTTGTAGAATGTGCAGAGGCAGTAGTCCGGGTAGTGGGTGGAATGGGAGATTTCCAAGAATAGTCTTGTATGGTCCTCGAGGGTACGGCTCCTCTGCTCCAGCATGAGGAGAAGGCAGGCAGGGTCATTCATGACAAAAGGGCAAAATAAAAACTGAGGGAAAAAAAACGGAAACAAAACGAGGGGAAACACGCCGCTATACTTCACTTTTTTCTTTTATGGTCGGTTATTCTGTCACGGTTGCGTGTACGGGGAACACACAAGATGAACGGAGACGAAGGTTTCAACGGGAATGAGAGATTTAATGGAACTTCAAGAGCAGGAGGTACACACATAGGGTAACATTAAACAATAACCGACAACAGGAACTAAATGGACAGCAACTAATATAGTGGGGATAACGAGTGGCAGACAGGTGAACACAATGAAGGTGATTAACTCAATTGGCAGAAACTAGGTCACACATGAGGAAGGAAAACACATGGAGAGCAAAACACAAGACAGTCCAGGGGCGTGACAGATTAATCTTACAGCGGCATTTTGGATTAATTGTAGATATTTGATGGAATTAGCTGGAAGACCTGCCAAGAGAGCACTGCAATAGTCAAGTCTGGACAGAACAAGAGAAAAGAAAGGGCCTGGTCTTCCTGATATTGTATAGAGCAAATCTGCTGGACTGGACAGTTTTAGCAATGTGGTCTGAGAAATTCAGTTTATCATCAATCACAACTCCAAGGTTTCTGGCTGTTTTTGAAGGAGTTATGGTTGATGAGCCTAACTGGAAGGTGAAATTGTGATGAAGTGATGGGTTTGCTGAAACTACAAGCAGTTCTGTCTTAGCTAGGTTGAGTTGAAGCTGATGGTCCTTCATCCAGCTAGAAATGTCTGTTAGACATGCTGAGATGCGAGCAGCTGTCGGATCATCAGGATGGAATGAGAGGTAGAGTTGAGTGTCATCAGCATAGCAGTGATATGAAAAGCCATGTTTCTGAATGACAGAACCTAGTGATACCATGTAGACTGAGAAGAGAAGTGGTCCAAGAACTGAGCCCTGAGGCACCCCCGTAGCTAGATGTTGCGACTTGGATACCTCACCTCTCCAAGATATCTTGAAGGACCTATTTGAGAGGTAAGGCTCAAACCACTGGAGTGCGGTTCCCGAGATGCCCTTTCTCAATAGGGTTGACAGGAGGATCTGGTGGTTGACCGTATCAAAAGCAGTGGACAGATTCAGCAAGATAAGTAATGAAGACTTGGAAGCCGCTCTTGCAAGTCATAGGGCTTCAGCAACTGAGAGCAAGGCAGTTTCTTTCGAATGTCCACTCCTGAAGCCAGATTGTTTACTGTCCAGGAGGTTGTTCTAAGTGAGAAAGGCAGAGACTTGAAAAAAAAAAAAAAAAAAAAAAACCTATAATGTATGTGGTTAAGTTACAAGCACGTATGTAAGCAAGTAGACTGCTCATTATTCATTTTAAGGTAATATGTTGACTCAATATAGTTATTAACTGAATGAACACCGAGACCTGAATACTTGGCACATGATACACAATGACGGTGACAATCAGTGAATAGTGTTTGAGTATGAATGGGTCATTTTGAGTAAAAAATTAACTCCAGATGTCACAAAACAGCAAGTTACTTAATCTAACAACAAAAGCAACCACAAACAGTGTAAATACATCTCGAAAACAGCAAAAAAAATTACCTTATTAATTATTGATGGGAACAATGCGATCATGGTGTTGATATTTACTTAAACAGTATTTGTAAAAATAACGAACAATTCCAAGTAAAATATACTTATAAGTTCAAACTTTAAATTCTACAAGCTTAAATTGAGTACTAATATTGAATTTACTCTTTTATTTAAATTCTTGCCTGAACTAAATTATTTAAAATAGAAATTACTTTTTTTTTTTCTGTAGTATTTACTTCACCACAAAATCATTTTTATCAGTGCATGTCCTTTTAACAGTGGAGACATAAGCAGAGAAGTCAGAGAGGAGTGATCGATATAAATTAAGGTCAGTAGGATTTTGTGATTTGCGCCATACCCTTTCTGCAGCCCTGAGCTTAGAACGATGATAACTGTTTAGGGGGAGGAAGCGAAGATGAAACCATAGCAGATAGCCGGGAGGATGAGAGTGAGAGTAAGTTACGTCAGAATCAATGTTTCTATCAGGCAATCAATTAAGTAGCCTGTCTACGTCATTCATTTAGAACTGAATTATTAGGATGACCTTTAACCTTTCAAGCCAGGTCACACAGAGGTGAATGCGAAGCACTCAAGTACACCTTCCTTGATGCATATTTGTGATTAATGTCTGTTTTGTCATTTCATGCATGCATACGAGAAATGACCACATTCTACTCAATCATCCACTTGTATAACAAAGTAGAGCAACCAAATTTGGTGCATGAATAATTAGATTTAATTTCTCACAGTATTTGGAAAAGAATACTTACTGTTCAATTAAACAGACACCACAATGAGTGAGTATGTTTCATAAACCAATTCAAAGCTTTTCAGTGAGGCTATATAATGTATGACTCAGACCCAAAATAAGGCTGGGTTATTTTGGGACCGCAACCCAGATGACTGAAAAAGACAGTCTTAAAGAACTGAACATGTTCATTATTATTATGAACGCTCGTTAATAATCTATGCTTATCTTTCATATACAAGAAGCTCAATACATTCTGAAGCCTAATGTCTAAAATTAGTGAACTATTTAATGGACAAATGTAGATATAAATTATATAAATGAGGGGAAAAAACTGTTCTTTTGGGTGCCTGATGGAAATGTCTTGAAATAAACCTTAAAAAATAATCCAGCAGAAAAGAGGCTGCTGTACAGTGACGAGTCTATGTTCCCTGAAGGGACTTGAGAATAATATCTATAGCTGCGAGTCTCCAGGGAAATCTGTGCAGACCTGCTTAAGGCATGTTCAAGCAGATTTATTTGTTAAGCAATAGAAGCATGTGTTGATGCTGACTTGGTCACCTATTCATAAATCAAAAACATACAGTACGCTTCTGTATGTGATGTTGTTCTTGTTAATGAAAGTTTTGCACAAAAGGCAAGCATCATTAATACTTCTATTTATACTTTAGGATTAGGGACACAAACCAGTGTTATTGTAGTATTTGTTATATACTACTATATTATTTAGGAAATTTTGAACTAGATTTTATTTTTATATTTTCAGTTTTCAATTAATTTCTTTAAATATATTTATTTATTTAAGTTTTAGTAAATTTAGTACTTTGACAACATTTCTAATTTTCATTTTTTTACCCCTTTAAATTTAAGTCTAAATGTAAGTTAAATCTAATATTTATATTATATTTGAGCTTTTTATGTCAATTACCTAAAATGATTTTTAATAGTTTTAGTTTTATTTAATAATACTACTGACATAAACAAACCCCTAACTCTATAGTATAGTTCACCCAAAAATGAAAATTTGCTCACCATCAGGCCATCCAAGATATAGATGAGTTTGTTTTTTCAGATTTGGAGAAATTTAGCATTGTATCACTTGCTCACCAATGGATTGCCTGCAGTGAATGGGTGCCGTCAGAATGAGAGTCTAAACAGCTGATAAAAACATCACTCCACTCCAGTCCATCAGTTAACGTCTTGAGAAGTGAAAAGCATGATTGTAAGAAACAAATCCAGAATTTTTTACTTCAAACCATTGCTTCTGTTTAAAATACGAGTTCTGTATCCATAATATTTTCACTTTCTGCAGAGAAAAGTTGTCTCTGATCTGAATCAGGAGAGAAATATGCACATATCCAGCACTGTTTACAAGTGAAAACGGTTCTAAACAAATGGGTTTAACAAATGATCTGAGAGACGGACCTTTTCTCTGGAGGAAGCATTATTATGGATTATAGACATGTATTTTGATCAGAAGTGACGGTTTGAAATTAAAACACCTTAAGGATGGATTTGTTTCTTACAAACATGCAGCTTTACACTTTGCATGATGTTAACTGATGGACTGGAGTCATATGGATTACTTGCGGATTATTTTGAGATTTTTTAACACCCCAACATTGCGGCAATGGCTTTTGCACAGTCACTTGCATTTTCCTTAGTAAACGTAAAAACTCAGTTATGGTGATTTAAACCTTAGAACCTTTTCACTTCCGTTCTCTGGGTTGAAATACAGGGCTGTTAAATATGTATTCAAGAAATGCACTGCCTCACGAGACACACTGCATGCCTCTCATGTTGGAGAGCGAACATAATAGTCTTGGACAATAGCACACATCGATTGTTCAGCTACATAATGGAGAGAGCTGGAGATTCTTTACTATGCATGGAGAGAAAGGACTGAACTATACTACCACATGATATAGGCCTAGTCTTTATGCTAGTGTGCCATTTTTAGTACATAATCATTTCCTGGATAGAAATTAACACACATTACTGACAGCCAAACAACTGAAAAGAAGGAGCAAAGCACAGCACAGCAGAGGGGCATATATCATCTCATGAAACATGAATGAGAAACTAGATTTGTACATTTTCTGAAGGAAAGATGAATGGTGCCTGCTAATGCAAAACTCACTCTGTGGTAGTCAGTATGTTGCTATGCAGTATGCAGAATGTTCTGGGTGGTTGCTAGGTGGTTTCCAGGGTGTTACTGCATTCTGAGTGGTTGTAAGTGCATTTCTATGTGATTAATGGCTTTCAGTCAAAGCATATGCAATTTTTTGGCAGATGTTTCCAGATATTTTTTTTATTATTTTGTTTTTCTGAGCATTTCTCATAATCCTTTACACCTGCAGCTGTAACGAATGCTGCAATGTAATTATTACTTCACAAAAGAATGAAAAACAGCAAGTTGTTTCTGAATTTTACTCCCTCCTCCTCAGATTCGGGTTGCCAGATTGAGGAGACACAAGTGGAACAACTGCAATTGACAATGGAAGGTGATGAGCCTTACGCTGGTAAGTTGATGAGATTAGTTTTAGAACTTGTAGAGCTTTTTTAGATGGATTCCCAGGCTTTTTAGGTCGGGTAGAATCTGTGATCTCTGACCCAGTTCGTTTGCTGGCTTCCATGGCTGCAATACGCAGTGTTTCAGTGTTGCCAACTAATTGTCAGAGAAAATTGTTAAAGGAATGTCAATTTGTTGCTAAAAGTTGCTATATATATATATATATATATATATATATCTAGTAAACTAGAAATACTACACAGTTTCAACAATTATGCTTTAGCAAACTCCCTTTTAAGGATTTCTATAGTCTTTGGCTTTAAGCAGTGTATTAGTAGTTAGTGTGCTACACTCTAAGAAACATCTGTAAAAAAAAAATAGGGCACAATCTACTTAATATCAGTGTTTCCCACAGGATTTTGTGAGACTGGTGGTGGACCTCTTTCCCTCTAGGCCCTCCTGGGAGAAAATTTTGTACATTTTAAAGTTAAATTCATCTATCAGGTCCACTTTGACAGTTCAAAATTAAGAGCTCCAACACAGGTTCAATGTGCAAAATAAACAAAGAAAAAAGCTGGTACTTGAGTTTTATAGGGGACTCAGTTGTGATGTAGTGTCTCAGTCTAAATTACACTCACACCGGTGAATTTGGAAGCCAAACAAATTAGAATATAATGATAACAACAACAACAACAACAACAACAATAATAATAATAATAATTTTATATTCCTATTCCTATGACAGTAATAGCCATATATTGAAAAACAATTGTACTGTAAAATAAATAAAAATAAGTTTTTTCACAGGTATATTATTTTACCTTACTCTAAAGTGGAGAAATTACAATACTTTTGTCCTAATTTCTACAATTGCAAGCCGGGCCTAAAATTAACCTGTTGCCACATCTGCCATTTTAATCATGATACAAACAAAATATTCTGGTGATCTGAGAGAATTTATCAGCTATAAATATTTTTTTCCTGGCCATGAAACAGTTTTTGCAGTTGCTGCTTCTACAACAAATAAAAATATTTAGCCTAATATTTTAAAAAAATGCCATTTGAAATTAGAATCAACCAATGCATTTTAATCATAATGCAAACAAAGATGCTACCACTGATCTATAATAGAGAACATTATAATAGAGTCATTAGATCAGTGGATGCTACACACATGTAGCATGAGCAGTTTTTTTTATTTAAATTCAATTATACCATTTCAACATTTGAAGCAAAAACAGAATGGTCTAGTCAGTGAAATTGTGCTAAAACCTACATAAAACAAAAAAGAATTTCACTCTCTGACAGCAGGGGGCGCTTATGGAACAACAGTGATGAGAGAGAAAAAAATGTCGAAACTTCTCAGAAGAATATAAACCCCCTTTCAAATATTTATATTTTTCTTTCAATAAACAGTGAGCATGCTCTGCCTGTACAGTAAACCTATGAGCTTTTATTTTGGCGGAAACTGCAGCTGAGCTTTTATTTTGACGGAAAACACATTTACAAAAATTTACAGCGTACTAACTGATCAACAATTGCAAGTACAAGCAACTAACAAAGTGTGCTAACTAGTTTACGTGATGTGTGTGCTGCTAGGGATCTTTGGCTTCCTCTTTTTGTGTAATCTGGATGGAAAATGTGTGCCTTTTTATTGTCTGAGTCACTTATCAAAAGTTGCCAAATAAATTTGAAAAATTGCTAAATTTGTTGCTAGGTGCTTTTGGAAGAAAAAGTTGCTTGGCTAGTCTGAAAAGTTGATAAATTTAGGAACAAAATTGCTAAGTTGGCCACACTGCAGTGTTTTCCACCAACTAGCCACCCAGGGTGTCAAAATTGAAAGTGGGCGGAGTCACACAGGCCAAAACAAAAACAGACATTCCAACACAGAACGCACATTACAAAGCAGAATAACTGCAGGTTTCCCAAATATCTGCAAACATATTATGGTAGCTATTTTATGCAAAAAAAAAAAAAAAGACATACAGTGCATTTTTAAAAAAAAAATGCATATTCATATGCTTGTATTTTTTTATTTGAAGTGTTGTTGCATCAGTTGCGATTAAGTAATGGGACTTTACTTCAGCTTCAGTCCAGGTCTAGCATAGTTACTGCCTCTCTGTTTAACATTGTTGTCTCAGGATGTGAACCGATGCTTGACACACTTAGCCTGTCCTTCATCCTCCACGTTTTAATGATTAGCCGAAGATATCGGATATAAAAGACACGGCATCGTCCTCGGAGCCCCAATTTCTATATTAACTGGCAGCAGGCTGCTCCATTTTCAGCAATCTAGGTTGATGTGTACTGGAGGAAACCGATGGCACTCTTAAAACGAGTGCCAAGAACTTGTGGTTGGCAAATGAAGCGAGGAACAGAGAGTTTCTGCACAAGTCATCACATAATAAGTCTATACACTTGCACATGTCAGATATAAGAATCAGATTACTTATGCAACATGAATTCAAAATGAACCCTATTTTCTTTCTGAATGCAAGTTCTGAATGCAATGCAGGTCTTTTTGTGAAGAATTCATCAGTGCACGTTATTCCAAAATATAAATAATTAAAAGAATAAAGCATACCTTCCTATCAAAACAGGCTTTTAAAGGGACAGTTCACCCAAAAATGAAAATTCTGTCATCATTTACTCAACTAACTGTCGTTCCAAACCTCACAAACACAAAAGGAGAAGCATTAAACAGTGTTGGTTACCAAACAGTTTAGATTCCCATTGACTTCCATTATGTTTTTTTTTTTTTTAATATCTATAATATGGAGGCCAATGGGAACCAAAACTGTTTGATTACCAACATTTAATTTACGCAGTTCTGTATTTTTATTTATTTATTTATTTATTTATTTTTGCATTAGTAGTTTGTTTTTTAGTTCAATCGGAACTCACTGCATGTCATCAGTAATACAATTGCATATGTTAGATATAGAAATCAGATTACGTAAAAATATGCAATGTGAATTTAAAAATGAACCCTATTTTCTTCCTGATTACAAGTTCTTGGTCTAATTGTGTTCACCGAAAAGTGAAAATTCTGCCATCATATACTCAACCTCATATCATTCCAAACCTGAGTTTTTGTTTTTCACAAAAGAAGATATTTTGAGGAAAGTCGGTAACCAAACAAGTTTGTGCATTTTTGTCCAGCAGATTATAGAAGTCATTGGGAACCAAAACTGTTCAGTTACCAACATCATTCAAAATAGATGTACTATCCCTTTAAACATTGTTTTAACAAACAAATTAAAGGTCATTTGTTATACAGTTCTGTAAATTATTTTTTCCCTTGCATTACAATTTTCTATTTTGTAGTTTTTTTAGTTTTGTAGTTTTCTCCATATTCAATCTAGAACTCGTCGCATGTCATCCATAAATGCTGGAGCATTTTAGTTTATAACTAAAGCATTTAGACTATAAATCTACATTTAACATTAAACACATAGGGAGGATAGTACAGTATTATATCATTTGTCATCGAAACCACAATTTTGATTTCACAGTGCAAAGAATTATAGATACAAAATGAAATATTCAGCAGCCCCTAAAGGCAATATGGAGAATTTATTTACACATATCCATCTTTGATCTAAATCTTCAATGCTTATCCCATAAAACACGCCTGCCCCGCAGCCCTACCAGAGATATATAGTGGTGGGACGTCATCTGTAAATTGCTTTCTGACTCAGCATGTCGTGGTAAAATGAATTCACACTACAGCAGGTAGTGGGCCTGTGGTGGGAAACAGCTGGCTGCGTTATTTGCTTCTCTCACTCTGGTTGTCGCTGGTAAATAGAGACAGCCTGCATGCATCGCTGTCCTTGGATGTGCTCAAACCGACCCAGTAGGTGAGCAGGCACCAACAAATGAGGTTACCACGGGAACAAGAGAGGGTGGCCTTAGCAGGTGTTTGTGAGACATATAGCATCTGCTGTGAATAACACTCAGGTGAAAGCCTGTACTGCAAAGCATCTTCTTCGATACCTCTCTTTCTTTTCTCTGACACTGCAACATCATATCACTGAAATGTCATCATTTTCAATAACAACTTATGCTCTCTCTCTCTCGCTCTCTCTCTCTCTCTATACATACACACACACACACACACACACACACACACACACACACACACACACACACACACTAACCAATAAATTATCATTAAATTGTTAATTAAAATGTAAAAAAAAAAAAAAAACTATATCATTTGTTCTAACTAAATTAAACACTAAAAAACTAAATTAATCGTTCTAAGTGAATTTAGGCATTACAATATTATATTGTACAGCATTACAAATATTAGGAATGCACCTATATTAAAATTCCAGGTCAATAAATGATAAATTACAGTTCTGTTATAATTAATAAACACTAAAAACTAAAATCAATCATTTTAAATTAACTTAGAAACCAAAATATTATAATTTACAATATGAAAAATGTCAACATGAAAAAATATGTGACCCTGGACCACAAAACCAGTCATAAGGGTAATTGTTTTGATACTGAAATTGAAATTGAATGAATAAGCTTTCCATTGATGTATGGTTTGTTATGATAGGACAATATTTAGCCGAGATACAACTGCACAACTAAAAAAATAAAAATAAAAATTCAGAAAATTGCCTTTAAAGTTGTCCAAATGAAGTTCTTAGCACTGCATATTACTGATCAAAAATTATGTTTTGAAATATTTACGGTAGGAAATTTACAAAATATCTTCATAGAACATGATCTTTACTTAATATCCTAATGAGTTTGGCATAAAAGAAAAATTTATCATTTTGACCCATTAAATGTATTGTCGGCTATTGCTACAAATATACCCCAGAGACTTATGACTGGTTTTGTGGTCCAGGGTCACATATTAGGAATGCACCTATATTAAAATTGTAGGTGAATAACCTATAAGTGATCAATTAAAATTCTATTTTAAAAACTACACCATTTTGTCAAAAAAGAAATTAAACTAAAGTTAAAAACTAAAATCAGTCATTGTAAGTGGATTTATTATTTATTTAGTAAATTCTATAATAAACAAGATATTACAAATATGAGATACGAGAAATATTAGACATTAAACAATTTTCTCAAATATGTATGTATAACATTATATAATGATATCATAATATACATATGGACATATGCAATATGTAAATAAAGATATAATGGGTTTAAAAATATATTTTTGTTCTGTAATGCTACCATAAATTTGAATAATATATACTTTATTGTATATATTATTAAAACATTCAATATTCAAATATTCAAACTTCATGATATCATTTGATTTGTAAACAAACTGTCAGAATTCATGCTTTTTTATTATTAGTCTGAACTGTTTCAACTCATATCTTGCATGGGAAATGCAAAAAACTCCAGCTGTCATATAGAAGCATATGAGGGAGTGTGTATTATATCAGGGTAGAGTGACAGAACTAATGGAGCTCTATGATCATAATGTGCTTTGCTTATGTCAAGGGCAGGTGGCAGCTATATTCCTGTGAGCTCTTTTTAGAGGCAGCAGAGGATGATGGTGGCTTTCCAGTTTTCTAGGTCAGTCTGATGCATGATTCTGCTGTGTCTGTGAGTAATATGCATTTTGTGTGCGTGTGCAAACCAGCTGTTCCAATTCAGTCATTATTGTAAACGCGGCCGTTTGGTGTAGACAGATTTCCTGTATACGTCCAAACAAATAGGGAACCCATATTATCTGCGAACATAGCTGCACAAAGCTCATGTTAATCAAATGTTTTGTAGTGCTTTCTACTTCTAAACCAAAACAAAGTCATAATACTGTATACTAAAGTACACATATACAAACGCTTCTTACACATATGCAAGCTTGTTTCTGCACTCCTCTGAAATCTGGCAGAATGTCACTCCTATCTCAAAGCAAATAAACTCTGCATTCTCAGTGTCACCTCAGGACGCTACAGCATTATAGTGTAAACCGTCTTCTTCGCTGACCAGTTTTTCTTCTGAGGAATGGATGGTTGGTTGGTTGGATGGAAGATAGATAGATAGATAGATAGATAGATAGATAGATAGATAGATAGATAGATAGATAGATAGATAGATAGATAGATAGATAGACAGACAGATAGATAGATAGATAGATAGATCAAATTTGGACTCGTCAGGCCATAGAAACGTTTCCACTTTGAAACAGTCCATTTTAAATGAGCCTTGGCCCACAGGACACGACGGCGCTTCTGGACCATGTTCACATATGGCTTCCTTTCTGCATGATAGAGCTTTAGTTGGCATCTGCAGATGGCACGGCGGATTGTGTTTACCGACAGTGGTTTCTGGAAGTATTCCTGGGCCCATTTAGTAATGTCAATGACAGAATCATGCCGATGAGTGATGCAGTGTCGTCTGAGGGCCCGAAGACCACGGGCATCCAACAAAGGTCTCTGGCCTTGTCCCTTACGCACAGAGATTTCTCCAGTTTCTCTGAATCTTTTGATGATATTATGCACTGTAGATGATGAGATTTGCAAAGCCTTTGCAATTTGACATTGAGGAACGTTGTTTTTAAAGTATTCCACACTCTTTTTACGCACACTTTCACAGATTGGAGAGCCTCTACCCATCTTTACTTCTGAGAGACTCTCTAAGACATCCCTTTATGTTGCAGACCTGATGTCAGTTAACTGAATTAGCTGCTAGATGTTCTCCCAGCTGAATCTTTTTAAAATTTCTTGCTTTTTCAGCCTTTTGTTGCCCTCATGCCAACTTTTTTGAGACCTGTTGCAGGCATCAAATTTGAAATGAGCTCATTTATTGGATAAAAGTGTACAATTTCTCCGTTTAAACATTTGTTATGTTATCTATGTTCTATTGTGAAAAAAAATATTGGCTCATGTGATCTGAAAGTCTTTTAGTTTTCATTTGATTCAAATTTAAAATCGTCCCAACATTTCGAGAATTCGGGTTGTATAGAACAACAGATAGACAGACAGACAGACAGACAGACAGACAGACAGACAGACAGACAGACAGACAGACAGACAGACAGACAGACAGATAGATAGATAGATAGATAGATAGATAGATAGATAGATAGATAGATAGATAGATAGATAGATAGATAGATAGTGAGATTTGTGGAACACGAGAACAGGACGAATTGGAAAAAAAGCAACTTTTGTTATAAAAAATAAAGAAAGAGCAGCTTGGGGCTGAAGAGCTTCCTCGAGATGTGAAGGTAGAGAAAGAGCTGATGAGAGCGGCTCTCAAAGACAAACCAATGTCAAATGAGAGCAGACTGGAACATCTGCACCTCAGACAGCAACTAATGAAAGCACAGTTTCTTCTCCTTACTTTGCTTTGCACTATCACCAACACTGAGAGCGAGACAGAGAGAGAGCGCTCGACCTTTACTGTAGACAGCCAGAGTAAGTGCAAATTACATCCGAATGATTTATGTTAGCTCCTCTCCTAAATCCCACAACATCAGCAAGTGCTCAACGTCCAGATGCAGCCGTACCTCTCCCTCCCTCTCGCTCGCTTCCTTCCACCGTTCCACCTAAGATGTCACAAGGACACATCGGCAGAGACATCCTCATTTCATTCTGCTGGAGAATTGTGTCTCCTGGGTACCTATTTAATTACTTTGCACTGTTTGATGACAAGAAACAGGCACACACACCCACTACCTGATTGCAAGGTGAGGACCTCAGTAAATGTTGAAGGTAATGGTAGAGACGGAGGGGAAACAGATAAAAAACAATGCTCATGTAGTTTATCCATCCTCAACCTCTTATTAATTCATTATTATACGGCTAGACGCAACTATTCTCTCTGTATTTGTGGCCGTTGTGCTTGGGGACACGCTATGAGGCCACAAACGTTTTCAGCGTACTCTCACTCCTTCTCTGTGTTATTTTTAAATTATTTCTATATTACTTTTTTGAATTAGCTTTTATTTTATTTTATTTTTTATTTTTAGTAATTTTGTTTTGTACTTTTGTCATTTTTATTATTATTTGAAGATTTTATTATTTAATTATTTCTATAAAACTTGAATTTGTTTTATTTTTACTATTTTATTATTTTGTTTTAGTAATTTTAGTACTTTTCTAATTTTCATTTCGGTTTTGCTTTATGATTTTAGTTAACAATAACACTGCAAATCCTGTATTTGTATATATACTCATTAAGCAAATTTCTGTCTGTATTTTTCTATATTACTACAATGTGCCATTTATAACATGCAAACTGCATGAAATAATTTATCCTATCATACAATGCACATGACTTGACCTTCCATTTCCAGCGTGACCAATAATATCTACAGTTTTTAAAATCTCTTTCTTTACTTTTTACTTGATTAGAAGCAAAACATTTTTTTAGACATTTTATACAGGATTGGACCAATAGTTAAAAACATTACATTTTTCTTTTTAAACGGTTAAGAAATATTTAGTGTGTATACTATGCAATATGTGGTAAGCAATAGGCTATTTAATTTTGAACATATTATGCTAGCACATTACTCTATATTTGACATATAAGATATGGCAGAAATAGTAATGGTATGCTATTTTGAATTCACGAAAGCACTGAAATTCAACAAAACAAATGTTTTCTTTTGGTACTTTCTTGGGTCCAGCTCTAATTCTGAGTCTTGAATCTAAATGTACAGATCCAAAGTTCAAGCGCAACATGGGAGCGGAGTTATTTTTTCACCTGGCTTCACAAATGTGTTATCCACAGGAAGTGAGTAGCTGCTGCTGTCCTGCGGCGTGGTGGATCTCAGCGAGAGGCGCACTGATTGCACATGTAAACACACACAGGTGGTCTGAGCCTATTTTGGAGCAACTCGCATTAGAGCTTGATAAAGACTGTTTTTGCTCAGCATTATGGCTGAACACTTCAGAACCTTTCTGCACAGATCCACTCACATTACTATAGCTGCACGCTGACACTCCTAAAAATGAAAGCTCTGTCATATTTTACTCACCCTTATGTCATTCTAAACCTATGACTTTGTTTTTTTGTGTGGATGCAAAGTCTTCTTTTTGTCCTTACAATGCAAGTCAATGGGGTTCAGTGCAGTTTGCACGGTCTGGCTTTACAGTCATCTGATGTTTGATAGCAGCTGAATTGTATCCAATACTTGTTTCTTACTAATTATTTTAGGCCTAATCCTGATTTAAAGGTTAAAGTTATTATGGCCAGTGACAGAAGAAAATGCAACATGAACCAGATGTTTTACTACATCCAAACATTGATAGAAAATTAAATTTTCTGTAATTTTCCATTTTGGGAAAAGCTTATAAATGTAAAATCTTGTGTTAAAGTTCTTTGACATCAAATGCAATATTATACAAATACAATGCAATAAATGTAAGTTAAATGATACATTTTGAATAATTCTTTTTGTCATAAAAACCTAAACGTTTGACATTTGACTGCTTTGTTATTAAGCGCATTAGAACTGATGCATACTGTATATAAAATTAAAAAAAAAAAGTATTATTTCGTGAAAAAACTGTACAAGATAGAAGGTTTATTGATAGATTTGAACTCATCAAATTAAACAATATTATTCCTTTTTTGCAAATGAGCAGAATTTTTTTCTAGATGCATGGCTGCGCAGTTATCAGTTTTGTTGCACATATAAACACACTCTCTGACTAACTTCCAGATGTGTTGTGTAACCCAGTCTTGAGTTCAGTGTAGGATGTGTTTAAATAGGCCGACACGAAGGGGACTCTCTCATGTGTCTCTCGTGTGCCAACCAAAGGTAGTGTCCTAAAAGTGGGACCGTTTTTAGAGCAGGAGCTGCTTCAGATCTACATCAAGTGAATCAGTGTGTGGCTCTGCAAAGGTTTTTATGAGATGCCCAGCATTCAGACCATCAGTACCCTTGGAAACAGCACAATAACAGACAGCAGAAGTAAACGGGCGAGATTATATCTGTGCATGTTGCTCAACTCACACAGCCATCAACATAACAAGATTATAGAATTACCGTAAAAAATCAGGGTGAAGCCAACAGGATTGCGGATTAAGCTGTGTTTCAATAACTGAAATGATGCGGGTCAAAACAAAGAGCTGTTACATAATAAGCATTTGGAAAATATCAGGAAGAAAAGCAAAGGACTTGATTGAAAAACTAAATAGAATAACGAAAAAGAACTCTAAAGAACAATCAGTTTTTTATTGAAACTAATTTGCAAATTTTGAAATATATCTAGACATTCAGAAATGAGCAAAATGCTTGTTTAAAAAAGTGTTAAATGTAACTTCATATAATTTCAATAATAATTTCAAGCTACAATTTCACCGTTTATTAATTTATTAGCATTATTTGTAATTACTCATACAATTTTTTCCTAATAAATAAATAAAATAAAGGTTTTTGTTTACATAATATGTGTGTACTGTGTATATTTATTATGTATACATAAATTCACACACATACAGTATATATTTTGATCATATTTACACATCTATATTTATATTCATATAATTTATATTTAATATATAAACATAACCTATTTTTCAGAAATATATACATGCATGTGTGTGTATTTATATATACATAATAAATATAAACAGCACACATACATATATTATGTAAACAAAAACTTATTTTGGATGTGATTAATCGTTTGACAGCACAAATATATATATATATATATATATACACTGTAAAAAAAAAATCCGTAAAAAAACGGATAATGTACTGGCAGAAAATTACCAGGACATTTTCTGTTAAATTTACGGACATTTCCTTCAACATTAAAAAGGAAAATTCTGTAGATTTACATTTTCTTCTGTACCATAAACGGAAAATCCGTTTTGCAGAAATTTCTAAAAAATTATAGCATAGGCCTATCTTTAGTAGCAAATAAATCCAGCACAATATATACAAATTGAACATGGTTTATTTTTACCTCATGTAAACATTCTTAAAAGTGCGTTCAGTAGCTTTTATTTGCTTTTAACAGGTGAAGACAAAAATATTACATCAATTAATTTAACAATGTGTTTTAGTTTTAAACAGCACCAGGCAGAAAAAATAAAACATAAGCAGCTACTTGTACAATATTGGTGTTGCACCAAATAGTGGTCACAAAAGATAAACTTCACTGTGAAACAGTCAAGATTCAAAACATTTTCAGATACATGGGAAAATATTAATACAAAGACAGGGCTGTCATTAATAACAATTGCTAGACTTCTAGTCAATAGTCAAGTGAAATGTTATTTAAAAGGACAGTTCACATCAAAAATGTGAATTCTGTCATCTACAATTGACATGGTACTGCAAAAAAAAAAAAAAAAAAAAAAAAACTCTTGTACATCATTTGAAAATAAAGAACAAAGATTCATGCACTCATGCGTAACATTTCAATGTGAAACTAAGAACTATACATTCAAAAATTAAGAGTGGGGCTCCAAGTGTTTGTGTGCTTTTAGTATCTCTTGTCATGTGCCAGCTTGGGGAAACTACTACTTTTTTCCTTTTGCTGCATGTTCAGTCCAAGTTCCATGTTGAGATTTGAAAAAAAGCTCAAATTGTACATGGATTCTCGAAATTGTTCATACATGAGTCTTGGAAGCGTAGGTTCCCTCCCTCGTTCAGGATTTCTTCACAGGAAGACTGGAAATGACAAGAAATGAAATGAATGAAAGTGAAGTATAGAGTAACGTGCAGAACAGGTTGAGATTGAATTATCAAGTTCCAGTTCAAACATTGTTTATAAAATGCGAAACTTGCATTTCCAGTGGTCTCCAATTGTATCCGTCATGTGATCTTGTCAACAATGTTTTATGATATACTTAAAGGGTTACTCCACCCCAAAATGAAAATTCTGTCATTAATCACTTTTCCCCATGTCGTTCCAAACCTGTAATAGCTTTGTTCGTCTTCAGAACACAATTTAAGATATTTTGGTCCAGAAAAGTATGAAAAGCATCGTCAAAATAGTGTATCCGTCATTAATTACTCACCCTCATGTCATTCTAAACCCGTAAGACCTTCGTTCATCTTTGCAACACAAATTACGATATTTTTGATGAAGTCTGAGAGCTTTCTGACCCTCCATAGACAGAAAGGGTCCTTACACGGTCAAGGCACAGAAACATAGTATAAGGACATCGTTAAAACAGTCTATCTGCCATCAGTGCTTCAATCTGAACTTTATGAAGTGATGAGAATACTTTTTGTACACAAATAAAATAAAAATAACGACTTTATTCAACAATTCGTCGCATCTGCATCACAGTAGCGCCATTTTGGAGAATATCCGCTGAACGCAAACTGCGTACGCTGTTCTGTGTCAGCCGCACCACACGGATACGCTGTTTTTGTTAAATAACGATTTGAATAAAGTTATTTTTATTTTCTTTGCGTACAAAAAGTATTCATCACTTCATAAAGTTCAGATTGAACCACTGATGGCAGATAGACTGTTTTAACGATGTCCTTATACTACGTTTCTGTGCCTTGACCGTGTAAGGACCCTTGCTGTCTATGGAGGGTCAGAAAGCTCTCAGACTTCATCAAAAATATCGTAATTTGTGTTGCAAAGATGAAAGAAGGTCTTACGGGTTTAGAATGACATGAGGGTGAGTAATTAATGACAGAATTTTCATTTTTGAGTGAACTAACCCCTTTGATTATTTTCAACTAAACAGCAACACAACAAAATGCTTTATACACAGTCTCATTACATATGTTCCTTACATTTGTATGAATTCCAACGTAGGTGCCATCTCCTCTGGATGTTTTATGTTTAAAATAAAATGAAGAGAATGTGTAGCTCAGCCACAATGGGGGAGGAAATGATAAGTTCTTGAATGACAGCAATCTGGAATCACCAATAACAATAAAAAAAATAAGTAATTATAAACAACACATTGTAAATTCAGAAAGCCACTCCAAACATTGATTAAATCTTTCCTACACAAACAACTTCAATAAAGTCAACTGAATAAACGAATCAATTACAATTTTTTGTCAGTATTGAACATCTCTAAAGGTAAATAAAAATGGAAGCATATGGGTAGCAAAATTCAATTTGAAATATGCAAAATGGCAATGCATTGCAATACATAAAATGGCAATGTAGTTCTGTATTTTTATTTACATTTTGCCACACGTGTCCAAATTTTAGTGTAAAATGAAAATTCCGTTATATAATTTACATTTGCCATTTTCTACACTAGTTTTAATATGCAAATTAAAAACGAACTAATTATTCACAATATTAAGTTAATTAAAACAAAAATCATTACCCAAATTGATTAGATGCGTTTAACATGTCCAAGCAAAAACTGTAGCAAAATTATCATTTAAATGCTGTTTTTCCTAAATGCATTTAGACTTAGGGGTAGGACACTTGGGATTGCATTTCCATCATAATACCGCATGATAATTGAAGCAAAATGCAGTGAGAATTTGAGGATGCATTCTGAGCCAAAGGTGCAACAAAAGGGTAGCAAAATGCTGATTTAAATGCATTTTATTTTTCTTAAATGCATTGACACTTACATATAAGACATTTCAATAACATTTTCATTTAATACCCCGCAACGAATAAGTCAATGTGGAAAGCGTTTGGTTGATGGTGGATATTGACCTACTGTGCATCCTGTTGCTGAGCCCCACCTAACGATTGACAGGTCAGGGGTGTGTTGCATTTTCAAATGCATTTCAAATCCACATTGACTTTAAATTCATAGTGAGGTATTAAATGAAAATGCAATTGAAACGTCTTATATGCAAGCGTAAATGCATTTAAGAAAAATAAAAGACATTTAAATCACCATTTTGCTACCCTTTTGCTGCACCCTTGGCTCAGAATGCATCCTCAAATTCTCACTGTATTTGTCTACAATTATCATGCGGTATTATGACGAAAATGCAATCCCAAGTGTCCTTAAGTCTAGTGTAGGAAATGGCAAACATAAATTACATAATTGAATTTTCATTTTGCACTAAATATTGCACATATGTATGGGAAAATGTCAATTTAAATACAGAAATGCATTGCCATTTTACATATTGCATTGCCATTTTGCATTGCAAACTGAATTTTGCTCCCCATATGCTTCCATAAATAAAAACTGTAGTGTTAATAAATAAAACAGAATACAAACCTTTGAAAAGAATGCAGGGGGTACTTGGGTTGCACAATACAGCAGCAATTACGACCTGTCATTAGAAAAGAAAACAGAAAAACAATGAATGTCATGAACTGCTGTCCCTTTAAAACATGACTCACATCGACGCACATCCCAACTTTACATCAGTCAAGACATTTTAACTTATTTAAAACTGTCACTAGCCAAAAATGGTCATTTTGACATAATTTGTGTGCTTTTGTCCGTGTAAGAACTCGATGCGCTCATGACGCGTGTGCGTTCACCGACAGTGTGCCAGTAACGTTACCGAACAAACTTCTCGCGCGCGCGTTTGCGTGCGTGTAACAAACAAGACAATAAAATGTCTAAACCTACCTCGTTTGGCAGAAAAGTTGTTATCCTTTAAGAATTCCGCGATGTCAGATCTTCACCTAGTCGTATAATCTCTTTTATAGAATAAAAAAAAAAAAGTCGTAATGGCATCTTCTTTTCTTGACAGTTCCTCTGCCAGCTTCTGTTGGAGGCACACAGCGCTCTAAACACAGTTGTACGACACTTCAGATTTAACGTTATCACAGCTGCTTAACATCCCCTCAGTAACGTTAACATGCCGGATGCTTCACGGCACGCGCAGTAACAAATACACCGCATCAACAACAATTAAAAGTTAATAAACTTGTTTAGAAAAATTAAAGTGAGCACACTGTAACACGTAACTTACCTCCACGTCGAGTGAGATGTGACGGTGTGCTGAAGATGTCAAATGCGACGGCTCCGACATTCATTTGGCAAACAAGGAAGACAGCAACTAAGTTAACGTTACAGTTTGTTACATTTAACAAAATATAATTTACCAGGGAAGTGTAAAAACGGTTCCTCAAACCCGAAATCCGACTTTAAAATGAAATTTTTACCGAGACTATACCTGTGAATAATGGCGTCTGCTCAAGCACTGTTTTCGCGCCGATATTCGACTGAGCTTCTTGTTCCCACAATGCAAAGCGTAATTAAAAAAATACGGAAAAACACCTGTAAAAACCAAATACGGAAAATTCCTTCAAATTATTACGGTGTATTGTACTGTATTTTTACGGAATTTTTTTACAGTGTATATATATATATATATATATATATATATATATATATATATATATATATATATATATATATATATATATATAATAAATGCATTTCAATAAAAAAGTTCTTTATAGTGATTAATTTTAGTGTTATAGCATTATTTTACTTAGTATTTTACTTAAACAGACATTTCAAAATTTCTCATTTATGTTTAATATTTTTATCTAATGTTTGTATTTATATTTTCTCAGCTTTATTTTAAATAACAAAAATGTTTTTAATAGTTTTAGTTTGTTAACAATAATAACACTGGTAGTGTTATTATTGTTAAAAAAAATTGTGCACAATAAAGGTTAAAAAAAAAAAATACCTTGCTTATTTACCAAAAAGTCAGCATATATCAACAATTTCAGTAAATACCTTGAGATGAAACAAACAAAAAGAAAATATCTCCTGTGAACATAATATTCTTATTTTTCAATTTTTATTTATTCGATTTTTTTATTTAGAAGTCTGTGGCAAATAACTGACAGCTTAAGAGGGTTTTATCTGTTGAGACATTGTGATGCTGACAGCACAAAGAGGATTTTTATTTTAATGGCAGTCCATTTACAAAAGAGCAGCGTTTAAATGGAAGCTGTCAAAATGTTTCAGATTTGGTTTGATTTGGAGTTTAGGGCCGTGAGAAAAACATCTTGGCATTTGGAAACTTTTCTACTAAAATAACAAGACCTGGAGCAGCCATATGCTCAGTAGGCAGACTGACTAAGAATAGCTGTAAATTTAGAAGATTTAGACACTACGAATCAGAGACTGGTTCAGTTTGGCATCTTGAATGAGAAGATCTGTGACATTACACCTCCTGTCGAGTGCATATATATTAAACACCTGAAATTACCCGTGACTCATTGAACTAAATGGCTCTAAATGCCACACAGCCTGAGACGGTCTATCGAGGTTGGCCTCTTGCATCCACTTCCTGAGGAGAGAGCCCGTCTGTTTCATGTTTACGGGCATCAGTCAGCCATGGTCGTGATGGTGGGTTTATGTCTATCAAATCAACAGCTTCAGTTCATCAAAGTCTTTTTTTAGACAGACATGACTAATGCAAGTTTGGCTCACAAATATTTGGATAAAATCAATGAGAATGTTGATTCTGCTTTGAATGGGACATGAATGGGAGAATAAATGACAACAAAAATGTCATTTTTGGGTGAACTATCCCTTTAAGATGCCAAAAGCAGGCTCGCCATGCAGGGAATAACATAAATCTGTGGAATTAATCCCAGATCTTACCTCAGCAGGTTTTTGTGCATTTGCAAATCCGAAATTTTGAGGTGACCCGGATGACATTACAACAAACATGCTCCAATTGAAGTTAAATGTCAAAACGAAGGGCTTAAGTATAAGGGGAAGTTAGCATATATTAGGAAAACAAGAGAGAGAGACAGAGAAAGAGAGATAAATGTGTAGCACTATGTTGATATTAAAAGCTGTTAGAGGGATTGGCCTGTGGACACGGCGCTTTGTAAATCCGGTAAGTGGATTTTGCAATACTGTGATAGACTGAGCGCTTTTGCTTGGTTGGTAAAATGATGTGATCAAGCAAAGCTTCAATACGACACACGCCCCGAAAAAGAACCAGACAATCACTTGGGTTTGTGTGTGGGGCACTTTTAACAGCGAGGGCCTCTTTTTTTTAATCAAATAACCATATATTTACTGTAATTACCTTTATTGAAGCACCATTAATTAATTAAAGTATGAAAAAGCTTTGGCAAACCGTTGGCCGCCGGTCTGAACGGAGATGCTGGTGGATGAAAATGAGTCTGCAAATTTAAAAGTGTTTCCTGGCCCACATCAGCTTGACCTGGATGTCAGTTGAGCTCCACTTTTACAAGTTGCTTTCAGAAAAAGACGGCATGTTAATAAAAAATGCAGACAATTGGACCAGAAAATATAGGCCATCCACACTGCACTGCTCCACAGAGAAGAAATATGGCAAATGAGATCTCTTTCATGTCTCAGTTGTTTCTCCTAGGCAGCAATGAGGTTTAATGTGGGTCAAAGTTTCTGTATATGGGCTGATTTTCAGATTTTCCTCTAATAAAAAACAGTAATCTCAAATGTGTCTGGACAAGATATCTCAGCAATGGTCTCAAGTTTACCAAGATACAAAAGACTGCAATCAATATGGATAATTTTGAGTTTACATCTTATAATTCTGACCTTTTTTTCTCACAATTAAGAGTTTATATTTTGCAATTTTAAGTTTATATTTTGCAGTTCGTTCATGTCTCCACATTTTGAAATTAGATCTCGCAATTCTCCATTTATATTTTGCAATTCTGAGTTTATATCTTGCAATTCTGAATTTATATCTCACAATTCACATTTTAGCTCAGAACTGTGAGAAAAACATCTGAACTGTGAGATATAAACAGTATTGTGAGAGTCTGAATTGTGAGAGAAAAATTCTCAGTTACCTTTTTTATATTTTTATTTTGTGGCAGAAATAAGCTTCCATAAAAGTCTCAATATGAATTCAAATATTTCTCATTAAATTTTTCCAAGACCAAATGGTCTAATCTGCCTTAAAAGTAGTACAAGGAGCTGCATGAAGATTTTCCTTTCTGTTCCACAGAAAAATAAGTGCACACAGGTTTGGAGAGACATTTTGGATGAGTACATTTTTATTTTTATTTTTTCGGTAAATTGTTGCTTTAATGGCATCAAACAATGCTTTCTGAGCCTTCACAAATGGACACTAAAACCTGAAAGTGTTGCCCTCTCGTCCTTCCATCATGCAACCCAGAATTTCAATGCAGCTCATGAACGTGGAGCAACACATCCTCAACACGTGTGTGCGCGTCTGTATCTCAGGCAGTCACGTGTTCAAATATTTCTCTGATGCAATGCAGCCACCTGAAACGATCCGTTCTGCAGCCTGACATCAAAGTTACTGCTGCTAGTACAAAATCCAGGTCCTTACAAATGGAAGATTATTTTGATTGTGCCATTTTCTTACAGATTATATATTATTCACTGATTTGCTTTGATTCACCTAGGCTTTTGAGATTAAAAAAAGGGTAAAAGTTCTGTTCAGATATGCATTTCTATTTTTACAGACAGGATAATAGTGGAGGATGTGTTTGTACAGGAAGCCACTGAAGTGAAAAAATAAACCTGCTGTTGTCACCTGCTGTTATGTCTCTAATCCCAAAGTATGTGCTCTCCTTGCAGGAAAAGCTGTTGCTTCCACTTGGATTGTGCAGGCAGGCATCAGCTGAAGAACAGGCAAATAGGCTATGGTATATTATGATCATCGCATCAAACATCGATCATTTGTTCTGAAAACAATATTACTGACCAGGATATCTTTCTGATTCTGAATGAAACATACCAAAAATAAAATAAAATAACTTACAGAGGCAGCTACTTTGAAGTCAAATCAAATCAAATTTGAAATCAGCATTCTGTAGCCTACTCTTTAGATTATATAATAAACATTCCAACCGTCTATTTATTATATGTGACCCTGAACCACAAAACCAGTCTTAAGTGTAAATTTTTCGAAATTGAGATGTATACATCATCTGAAAGCTGAATACATAAGCTTTCCATTGATGTATGCACTGAAAAAACAAACTTTGAGGTATAGTAAAATATACTAGATTTACTGTCATAAGTTTTACTTTGTAATATTACAATTAATTGAGAACTAGAATTTCTAAGTAAAATTTTAAATAAATACACAATTAATTCATGTATAAAATGAACTGTGTGGGAATAGTAAATTGTATTATACATTTTCTGATATTATTTAACTGTTTTAAAGTCATTGCACATAAACCTAAAAATACTGAGTAAATTTTAATCTAAAATCTTAGCACGTTCACATCCACGTGACTGAATCACATGCCCGCGTTTTGGATCCGAGACAGACGGTTGCGATTGCCACACGTGCGGTTGGGTTTGTCACATGTGGATGCAAAGTTATGTGTACGGTAAATTATTGCCTTTTTTGTAGTAATGTATGACAATGTATAGGTCCATGATAATTTTAAAAGTCCGATTGACTTTGTTGTGTAACTCTAGTAATGTTACTTGAGGTTAACCTAGGCCTGCATTTTCCACTGGTGTCCATGAATCGCCAGTCTCATACAGAAGTCAGTTTAAAACCAAAGAAATTTGTGTTAGTCATGGAATTATGTTAAAACACGCTCATTTGAAATTTGCATTAGGAAAAGTTCAGACATTATTTGCCACCCCCCTCATTTAAGCGCGATCAGGTTACACTTACCACGACTTTCAAAACATTACATGAAATAAATCGTGCTGAGCGACACGGAAAAAAAAATTGTGTGAAAACGAATAAATAAACTATACATTTCGTGTCTATAGCACGATTTGCCTTGAGATTATTGGACCGATTATTGCATAACCTTTATACCTTCTACAGTTTACGTTAATCTTTGTGGATTACACAAGTGTTTTTTTCTCAGATATATTACAAAACTAAGAATACAAAGACAAAAGATTTGGTTAAACAATGTTAAAAACTATTGGTGATATAGGAATAGTGTAGAACAAATACTTCGAAATTTAGCAGCATCATTTTAATCATAATAAACCATCTAAGATTTAGAATTTTCTACCTTAAATGTAATGTATTTTTATTAATTCTGTTGTTTTAATATAACTAATTGTGTTTGTTAATTTACAGGTTGACTGCATTTAGGAAATCTCCCAGACGCACGGTTTTCAACCCTGATGTTTTATTGGACTATTTGCACAGACATAATGTTTTTCAGATCATTTGTGTACATAATGAGCAGTTTTGCTGTTGAATTTAGTTTCACCATTGTGAACAGTGGTGGGAAGACACTTGCCTGTTAGAACTGTTTTCAGCTTTGTGCCAACTAAGGCATCTGGGCCCGTATTCCTAAAGATTCTAAGAATCCTCTCAGAGAGCTCCTAATTTAGTTTAAAAATTTCTTAGCTTAGAAGTGATTCAGGACCAATCTGAGAGCAACTCTGAGCGAGAAAAAGGAAAAACTTTTATCTTAGTGAGGAGGCAGGGCTGACCCGTTGCTAGCGATGACACAGTCTTCTGAAGAATGTGATTGGTTAGTTGTCCAAGAAGGAAATAAAAGAGCGCTTTTAAGAGTAGGGTTTATTATAAGCCTTCACTTTGAAATTGCAGGCGTAATTTTTCCTGTTTTACCGTACTCTCTTTCTCTCTCACTCACACACACACACACACACACACATATATGGATATATATTCTTTATTTTTTTATTTACCATGCTGTCATACTTAACGTATTTTATAGGAAATGAAGAGCGACATAAGTGCTGTAACAGACCCAAATCATCACTGCTGCATAGTTGCATTTTTCCAGTTGCTAAATATGTCAATGTAGTGATTACTTCCATTTCTGGCGTTATGGCATTTCTGCGCGGTGTCTGAGATGTTAGCATGTCTCTAATAAGATCGGTCACAAACATGATCCCTGCATGATCTAAAGTGTAGTGTCTTATTAACTCACTGCCATGAATTGTGTGCAACACATTTCTTCTCCCTCTTCATGTTTCGTCCATTTTCTCCACTGCTAAAGAAACTCTTTAAAGTCCTCGTCCGTACTCCTAACAATTTTGGACCTTAAAGGAACACTCCACTTTTTTTGGAAATAGGCTCATTCTCCAACTCCCTCAGAGTTAATAAGTAGAGTTTTACCGTTTTTGAATCCATTCAGCCGATCTCCGGTAGCACTTTTAGCATAGCTTAGCATAGATCATTGAATCCAATTAGACCAGTAGCATCGCGTTAAAAAATGACCAAAGAGTTTCGATAGTTTTCCTATTTAAAACTCGACTCTTCTGTAGTTATATCGTGTACTAAGACCGGCGGAAAATGAAAAGTTGCGATTTTCTAGTCCGATTTGGCTAGGAACTATACTCTCATTCCGGCGTAATAATCAAGGAGCTTTGCTGCCGTAACATGGCCGCAGCAGGCGCAGTGATATTACGCAGCGCCTGAAAGTAGTCCCCAGCTAGCTTCAGGCTACTTTCAGGCGCTGCGTAATATCACTGCGCCTGCCGCGGCCATGTTACGGCAGCAAAGTTCCTTGATTATTACGCCGGAATGAGAGTATAGTTCTTAATCATATCAGCCTAGAAAATCGCAACTTTTCATTTTCCGCCGGTCTTAGTACATGATACAACTACAGAAGAGTCGAGTTTTAAATAGGACAAATATCGAAACTCTTTGATCGTTTTTGAACGCGATGCTACTGGTCTAATCGGATTCAATGATCTATGCTAAGCTATGCTAAAAGTGCTATCGCCAGACCCGGAGATCGGCTGAATGGATTCAAAAACGGTAAAACTCAACTTATTAACTCTGTAGGAGTTGGAGAATGAGCCTATTTCCAAAAAAAGTGGAGTGTTCCTTTAAGACCTCTTTTAAGGGTTAAGATGCTTTTTGAATTACGGTACTTTTTTCTTTACTAGGATCTTTTCTTTAATTTTAAGAGGAAACGCCCACATTTCTAAGAATTTTGTTACTAGGAGCAACTCTTAGCACTAAGATTTTTCATGAATGCGGGCCCTGGGCCCATATTCATGAAAAATCTTAGTGCTAAGAGTGCACCCCATAAATACAATCAAGCAAAGAAAAAGAGCAGTAAACCACCCCTTTAAGAATACGGGCCCTGGTCTTTTTTTTCTTTATTGTCATGTTTAGAGCACTAGTGCCATGTTAATTGTTGAAACTGCATTGTTTTAGACTATTTTAAATTTAACTGAATTCGTAAAAGCACTACTCAATATCTGTTGGATGCAGAAGCTGTCTCTTTTAAGGAATTAGTTTTGACATTAATTTAGCAACATTGCTTTATATAGAAATATTGACATCTTTAACTGTTAATCAAAATATTTTTTATGCATTAATGTTTTATATTTTATGCGTTTAATGTTGTAATGTTTAGAGCACAAGTCCAGAGTGCTATGTTAAATGTTGAAACTGCACTGTTTGAGAGTATTGCTACTTTTATTGAAATATAAAAAAAAATTGTATCCATGCATTGTATCCATGATGTTTAAACCTCATCCCATGTTTTTGTATTCCTCTTGGGGTTAAAACACTTTCAGGTCTTGACCAATTTAGTTGTTTTCAGGACTCCAATCCCGAGGGAAACAGTTGTTATTTAAAAAACTTTATGTAACTTTAAAAACAATACATTTGTGTGACCTGAGTCATTGTTCAATGTTGGAACTAAATAAATGTTGATTGTATCTACGCTGTGTGGTTTATTAAAATGCAGACAAAATTATATTTTTAGTAATATTTAATTACATATATTTAATAAATTAATTGAAATATTAAATAAAACCTACCTTATAACAGTAAATAAAATTTACTTAATATTTTAAGGACAGCTGTGTGTTAGTATTTAAAAAAAATATATAAACTTTATCTAAATGCTTAGAATAAATATAAATCCTGCCTTAAATAGAAATTAGTAATATTTACTTAATATTTTAACAAATGTTAAGTCAATTAATACATAGATTTTACTTGATTCTGGAAAGTGTGTTTTACTTAAAATTAAAGCAGTAAATTTTACTTAAAAAGTGTTAGTGCAAATTGTTACGAGGATTTTATTAAGTAAATTTTACATGTTAGTTTTTTCAGTGTGGTTTGTTATGACAGGACAATATTTGGCCGAGATACAACTATTTGAAAATATGGAATCTGAGGGTGCAAAAAAAAAATCTAAATATTGAGAAAATCGCCTTTAAAGTTGTCCAAATGAAGTTCTTAGCAATGCATATTACTAATCAAAAATTAAGTTTGTATACATTTACGGTAAGAAATTGACAAAATATCTTTATGGAACATGATTTACTTAATATCCTAATGATTTTTGGCATAAAAGAAAAATGTATAATTTTTACCTATACAATGTATTTTTGGCTATTGCTACAAATATACTCCAGCGACTTAAGACTGGTTTTGTGCTCCAGGGTCACATTAAATTCCATCGCTAGAAGAAACGACAAATCTATTCATCTTACGGATTCACCAGACTGATTCAAAAGGTAACTCCTGAGGTCGTGAATCTTTCAAGTGATTCATTCAAATAGCCGGTTCATAAGAGTTAGTGAATCAAAGACGAATCAATCCAACAGGTAGCTCCGCGAAATGATTTACTCACTGTTTTGAAACACTTGAAACGTTGTTTACACCTGCTGATGTGAAAAATGTTTTTAAAATGTTCATGTTTTACAAACAGTTTCAAATGTTTTCATTGAATAGCGAGACTGAAGTTCTAGTAATCTAAAATATAAAAAAAAATATGCTACAATTAATGTAATCTTTACCACATGTAGTCTTTTAAAATCTGAAATCATGCAAAAAAATAAATAAATAAATAAAAATAATTTTTTAAAAAAATCACGTGACTCGTCTCGATCTGTTTGATACGCGCTACGAAGTGAATCTTGATTCAAAACTAAAGATTCATAAAGATTTTGAAGCTTCGACTCGAGTAGCCGTTGGAACGCTCTTCACTAACATGTCGATCAAAAAAAAAAAAAAAAAAACTAACATGTCGATCTTGGGATTTGAAAAAGAATCTGTATCAAAAACGTTCAATTTATGTTTACAATGATCTTTTAAGGTACAGTTTTTTGTGTATTAAAGTGCATTATTTGGAATAGCCTCATTTAACTTAACGTTAGTTATGTAGTCTAAATAAAAATCAAATGAGGACAAGGGCTACATTTGAAGGGTTTGATGAACTGCTGATCTTAAATAATGCCATATAATAGTCATATAATAGTGCAAGTGGGTTTCTGGTCATCACAGAAAAACATTACAACGAGCTTACCCTCTTTTGGAATATTTACAGCATGATAATGGGTTTCTGCCATGGGTTTGAACAGAAGGGGTGTCAACTGTTGCAAGTACATGTTGTTTCTGGCAGGGAGAAAAAAATCCTGCCCTAATTTGACCGTCTTTCTTCCTCCTGTATGTTCTCTCTTTCACACACAAACTTGTGTTCACTTTTTACTCTCAGCATCTGTCAGGTTTCATTGGTGTCTCGCACTTAAGATGTCATCACCGTGAGACGGCCCCTTCCCCAGGGTCCCGCTGGTAGATGGAACTACATAGTAAAAGGTCAGTGAAGCAGTGAACAAGAACCAGCACAACTGCCATTGGTTAATGCAGTGAACAAGACAACTCTAACACACACACACACACACACACACACACACACACACACACACACGCTTTACATAGAGACTTTTATTGTTTTACTGTTATAAACACTATAACCTACCTAATGACAATTCACGTCCTAACAGAAAACTCAAATTTTTAGACCACACACACACACACACACACACACACACACACACACACACACACACACACACACACACACACACACACACACACACACACACACACACACACACACACTAATCATAATAACTAGTGCTGTCAAACGATTAATCGCGATTAATCGCATCCAAAATATAATATTTGGATACATATATGTGTGTGTGTGTATATGTACTGTGTGTATTTATTTTGTATATATAGATACACTCACATACTGCATATATTCTGGAAATATTTACATATATATATATATATATATATATATATATATATATATATATATATATATATATATATATATATATATATATTTCTATATTTATATTGTTATATTTTATATTATATATAAATATATTTAATATATAAACATAACATATTTTTCTTAAATACATACATGCATGCGTTTATATTTACATATACGTAATAAATATACACAGCACACGCACATATATTATGTAAACAAATTTTTTTTATTTTGGATGCGATTAATCGTGATTAATCGTTTGACAGCACTAATAATAACCCATACAATAAATTATTTTATCAGTGTGCGGTGATGGCATCAAGTGGAAGTAGCATGGTACTCGAAGGCAATGTTATATGTACTATTATACTGTTTATTAATATTTTTAATTAGATTTTAGTTTTATATTTTCAGTTTTCATATCAATTGTAAAGTTTTAGTAATTTATTATGTGCTTTTGTAATGTTACATTTCTATATTTATTTTTAGTTATTTTTATTTAAGCTGTAGTAATTTTAGCATTTAAACTTACATTTAATTTATTTCAGATAATTTAAATATTTATTTTTAGCTCTAATTTATTTTTCATCTGTGTTAGTCATTTTAACTTACTACTTACAGCCTATACAACATATCAAATTTGTCTTTTAATATTTATAAATGATTTTATGTGAACTTTATTTTAATAAATGAAAACAATTCTTATTTGTTTTCATTTTAGCTAACAATAAAAACAATGCTCCAAGATACTTCCAAGAATACTATGGTACATGTTCAAAGCTAATGAATGAATGATGCATTTATATAGTGCTTTACTGTGTATTGCTGTACACCCAAAGCACTTTACAATCATGTGGGGGGTCTCTCCTCAACCACCACCAGAGTGTAACATCCACTTGGATGATGCACCGGCAGCCACAGGACAACGGCGCCAGTGCGCTCACCACACACCAGCTACAGGTGGAGAGGAGAGAGAGTCATAGAGCCAATCAAGTGGATGGGGATTATTAGGAGGCCATGATTGACAAGGACCAGCGAACTAATGGCAATATCATGTTACTTTTTAAACCTTTTTTTGTAGTGACTGAATGATTACCAGTGATTTCCCCTTATAAAACAGTACTGTGATGATACCATGATGGTATCAGATGATAATACTCTGGTATTTGAATATATTGTACCATGGTACTTGCAAATACATATCAGTTATTATCACATAGCAACTTGGCAACAACCACATAGCAATGTGCATTACTCAAATTCCTTCTGAAAATGTAAAAGTCAAGTCAAGTCACGTTTATTTATATAGCGCTTTTAATAATACAGATTGTGTCAAAGCACTTTACAGTATCAAATAGGAAAATATTGTCAATAATGTAAAATGACAAGGTTAAACACTCAATTTTCAGTTAAAGGCATTTCGTTGCTGTATTCAGTGATGACATCTTCCAGCTCAGTTTAAAAAGTATCTGTGCAAAAATCTAGTTAATCCTTCAAAAACTTGCATACAACCAAAGTGAGGGTTAGCATACAATCTGATGAACTCTGGTAAACCTGCTGAGGTTAAACCATATACAACGACTAAATCTATACAAAAACTGACAGGGTGCACTTTGAGAGAGAGCGAGATTGTCAGCATCGGTTATGAGGCGTTCATAACTATGAGTGATGCTCCTGCGTTTGTTATTTGCAGTAGAGTTGTGATTGTTCATTGAGGTGGCACAGGTGACATTTTCAGCCCTCTCAGACACACACACACACACACACACACACACACACACACACACACACACACACACACACACACACACACACACACACACACACACACACACACTCAGCCTCTCCTGCCAGACACATAGAAGACAAAATGCGTCTTTAACAGAAGATGACTGTTCTCAGCTAGCAGTGTCATTCTTTTATTCCGCTTCTTAAAGAAATATTGTGGATTAAATACAGCTGAAGCCCACAGGTGCTGTCAGTGGCTGCGTTTAAATTGCCAATCATCAGAGATTATTCACTAAGAAATGTTTTACTGTCATTTTGTTGCTATTTACTTGTACTTTAATTCACCACATACAATGTCCGAATCAAAGGCAATTGTCCTGTTTGTTGATGCTGCTTCTATCATTTCTATCATTCTATAATTTTTCAGTTTGAAAAAACATAAAACAGGTAAACCTGGTGACTTCCAGTTGGTATTCATATATCAAAGATACTAAGGATCTATTTTTACCTTTTCAGTTTTCATTTGAATTTGTTTTATTTATTTTTATGCACTTTTATCATATGTATTATTCTTATTAGCCTTTCATTTATTTTATATCAGTTTAGTACTTCAAGTTATTTTCAGTTAATTGTCAAAACTTTTTATTTACATTTTTCATGTAATATTTGTATTTTACTTTATTTCAGCTTTATTTCAATTAACAAAAACAATGATCATAGTTTTAGTTAACAATAACAACACTCTACAAATTATTATTATTAATCTTTTCTTGCATTAAAAAAATTAGAAAAATTAAAAAATTAGACTTTTTTTTTTTACATTTCTATTTCTAAGCTTTCCAGAAAGTCTTGCTTTATTTGTATTGTATTACTATATCAATAATTTATTTATTTATTTATTATTTACTTACAAACTGGTGGACAAGTTAAAATGTAGTATTATTTTTATTAATGAAATACATTTACAGGAAGTATTCACTAAAAGAAATGATTATTATTTAATCTATAAAATTCTCTAAATCCTTTTTTTGGGAGGCGGGGGGCGGTGAGATTACTTTTATTCTGGTTGAATAATTAATTAATTAATATGAATATTCACAACATTATTGATTTGATAGGTCTTAATATATAGCCAACTGTTGCAAATTCTGGTAAATGTGTGTGATTGTTTTACTGTTAAAACAATCAGGTTTGATTGGAAAGAGAGAGGCAAAAACATATACTGCAATCAAACATTGTCTGAAATCTATCAGCTTCCTAATGTTTCAAGATTCCCACTTCACCGTGTTAGCGGAGAGAGAGCGAGACGGTCGATGTCTGTGAAGGATGAAAGATATTCACAGCTATTGTGCCTGTAGACGGTGGCCACATCCATATCCTGACATCTGGCATCTGATTGGCCTGTATCCTGAATCCCAGCAACAGCTCTCGGGTGTCTCCTCCCACTTTTTGTCTCCACAAAGAGCTCAGCGCTGAATGAAGTGAATCAGCCTCAGACTGCTAGAATAGTAAGAACCTTTTCTCCCCGTCTCTCTCTCTCTCTCTCTCTCTCCGTCTGTCTCTACAATCCCATCTCTCCTTCTCTCTCCATTTCTCCTCTTCTCTCTCTCTCTCTCACACACACACACACACACACACACACACAGACAAACGGTAGTATACACTATCCGTCCATCCGTCCATCCACTGCACAGCCCGGTGAGGGATCAGCTAGACAGGGAAATGCAACAGATCATGTTCTCTGAAGCAGATTCAGCACAGCTCTGAGACATCAGCCTCTGAGATGAGACTCCATCCATCCTAATTCTCTGTCCTCAAGACCTGGACAGAAACAAAACAAAATAAGGACTTTAGAGACACCAAAAACTCTGGACATCACATCTGGACAGGATTCTTGAAGCCAAACCAGGTCCACAGGGACTTACGAGGGTGCTTTGCCGTTTGTTTTTCTATCTTGTACCGGGCTGGCGAAGGGGCCGGTGAAAGTTAGCCAAGACGCCGCGTGCTGTGCTCCGCGTGAAGAATGCCCAGGCGCGCCTGCCCAAGCCGGCGGACACGGCGCCGGCACCTACGCCGGGCCTTTACATGGAGCGCTCACAGAGTCGCATCAGCTTGTCTGCGTCCTTTGAGGCCCTGGCCATCTACTTCCCCTGCATGAACTCCTTCGATGAGGATGATGGCGGTGAGTGGATGTATATATGTGTGTCCGAGGATGCGGATTTGCTAACAAACTGTGACACCTGGAAGTTAGAGTAGAAATAAGGCATAGGGTTGAGATTTTGAGGTTTGAGATGTGGCTTTGTGGGTCAAGATCTGGGCTGGAAGGTTATGGGTTCGAATCCCACAAGACGTGAGTTTTCACCAATGTGTCCTCAAATGGATAGTTCGAAAACATAACAATGGCATTTTTGGATGAATTTGTGCAATGTGAATTTGTGCAATGTGCCCTCCAGAGGTTGCCTGTCGGCCACGTACAAAGATGAAGGATGTGTCATTCAGCTGTTATTCATTGTGAGGCCTAAATTATTGTAATTTCTTTCTTACTTACTTTGGAATTTAATGGTTACTTTTCCGAAATGAGGCAGCTTTAATGACATATGGTCGATATGTGTGACCTGCAGAGGGCGCAGGCTTTGAAAAGAGATGCAGCAACAGTTTTTAAGAAAAAAGCAAGCATGAATGTCCATCCCTAAACATAACCATCAGTTGGCAGATCTTATGAAAACATACAAATTAGCCACCAATTTGCCAAAATGGAAAATAGTTACAAATTGCCATGAGATTCCATAGTTGACCCCAAAATGCAAATGCCGTCATAATTTCCTCAACCTCGTGTCATTACAAACCTGTATGACTTAAAATAAGTTATTTTTAAGAATGTTGCAACTCTTTTTCTTTACAAAATCAAAGCCAATAGGACAGACTGGACTCATTGACTTTCATTGTATTGACAAATGACAGTTTCTTTGTGTGAAGAAAGAAAGTCATGCAGGTTTGAAATGACGCAAAGTTGAGTAAACGATGAGGGAAATTGCCATTTTAGATGAACTGTCTCTTTAAGCAAGACACTTCAGGTTACTCCAGGGAATATGCAAGTTTGCTTTTATTCAGATAACATAGATAATAATGGTTATCCTGTAGGCTTGGGGCTCATTTGGGTCATTATTGCAGCATTTAATTGGTGCAAAATGATGCACAGTTCCTTTCCCAGTCTTGGGGTTTTTGCAAGCCCCCAAACTCTTGGGTGCCACGTGCGTGGTTTGGATGTAAAGCCATGTCATACTGTTCATTTTGATATGCAATAAAGAAAATGGTGCGCTTGTTCACTTGAAATCCGTATCTGCAATCTGAAATGGTAAAACAATTGATCTTTATGATGAATACGTGCATATGCGCACACAAAACGCTTCCTTCAGCCGGCATTCTAACCAGACAGGCGTTTTTATTAATGAAGGCATTTAATCACAGCGTTGACACTCAAATGCTAATATAGCTGTGATTTTCTCCAGGTACGGCTGTGGCTCATTTCAAACAACGTCTGATTGCAGGTTAATGTCTGTCTCAAATCCATCAGCAGACATCATGACGTTAATTTAGCGCTCATTAGAAATATTCCAACTGCTCGGTGCGCTACTTGCTGAGTGTTTTTGAGCTGCAATTTTGCATAATTTCCCAAGTGCTTTGAGTCTAGGCATGCTATAAATCTCTCTCTCTCTGTCCCTGTGTGCTCTCTTCCTTTCTTGATCGCCCTCATTTCCTTTTTTCCCGTCCACTCACCCAAAAAACCTTTTACACAGCCACGTCTATCCGAGACATCCACACACCCACCCACGCTCACACACACACACACACACACACACACACACACACACACACACACACACACACACACACACACACACACACACACACACACACACACACACACACACACACACACACACACACACACACACACACACACACACACTCTCTCTCTCTACCCTTGGCCTGATTACAGACTTCTCTGCAGGAGAGAGACTAGTATTGAAAGGAAAAGATTGTGCCTAGCTGGTGATCATCTTCGTTCAACATGTGTGCATCACACACAAACACACACTCATAACCAAAACGATGCACCCTTATAGCACTCTCTGGCTTAGCTCAAAGTAACATGCACTGCTCCTCATACGCATGTTCAATTTTCACTTTACTCTTTAGTCTATATTGCAGACATTTGCATGATCATGCAATATTGCTTGATAATTAAGAATGTGGGCTTGCATCAAATTATACGCTGTACTGTGCATGGCCTGTGGTGCTGTGTTGTGCTTTAATTTATAGCGTACACAATTGGTTTTTAGACTTATAGGCCTGTCATTTAACTAATCAGCTCACCGCATCTTCTTTTTATGCTGATACATACTTACATAAATCAACTTAATCAATGCAAATCGCGCTAATGAATATGCTAATTACTGTAACACAAACGAACACATTGCAAGTGCTTTAGTTTAACACCTATTGCTGACTGTTAGATGACTGCAAATGCATTGGTGATTTAATAGCAAATAATACTCAAAACAGTAATATATTGTGCAAATTACAGTTTGCTTTCTGGATTTTGATATTTGGCATAATATTTGGGATGGTTTGCAGCCATTTAAACCTGTTGTTTATGTACATGTAGATGGAGAAAAAGGTTTTCCACAAAAGAAGGGGAAAATGCTGAACAAATGCAGTAACAAATGAACTCGCCAGTGATTTCGTAATAACACCCATTACTCACTGCTCAAACCCCGGGACATTTCTGACCACAAATATAGAAGCGAAATTATCTCGTGAAAAAAAAAAAAAAAAAGAACTCCCGCATGATATTAATGCTTTTCGGACGGATCCATTAATCAGAAGAATGAGGGGAGTTAATGATGTCTTTGTCAGTCTATTTCAGAAGAGAGGTGCTGAATGTGAAGGTCCTTTGGTTGTGTTATATGCACATCTCAAGTCACCTGCAACTGATCGTCTATTTTATTAGAAATGCACGGGTGATATTGCAATACATAAACATTATGTTTTCTCAAAAGGCTCATACTGAAACAGATGTACGAAACTGAAGCTATCAGAGAGGCGACTGCAGCAGTCTGTAGGCTAATAGATCTGTTAAATAATGAGTCATTAATGACTACAATTCACTTTCTAACAAGACAGCTGTGTTCTCATCTTTGTTCAAACATCCTAACCAGGCGCAACACAACACAGATATTGTTTTATCTTAGTGAAAGCGAAAATGTGATATGAAATGTATTATTTTTTTAAATTATATATATATATATTTAATTTAGTTCATTTAAAAAAATTCTTTTACATTTTCTATTAAAACTCTCTAGGCTTTCTCGTATTTAAATTGTAGAATTTTGTACTATTCTATCTTATTGTAATTCTCTTCAATGTTAATAAAATAATAGATCACTATTAAATGCAGTTCAATACAAGGCACCTAGGTGGCGCTTTTGAGTCAAAAAGTGACAAATGGTTACCCTACGGTTTCTGGACTTCATGTTGTCATTTTGCAACATTTCCGCTTTCATTGAGGTCAGAAAAACTTACTGGAAACTTGTTGCATGCCATATGGTTAGAAAATGGCGTCAAACTTCACTCGTCTTGAAGAAATAATGTAGAAAATCTGCATAAGCAAAAAAAGACTTTTAGCTATATTTTTAATGCACTGAAAGGTTAAATCTAAGTTAACTGGTTTTATTCAAGTCAACTCAATCTAAACACATTAATTTATACCAACATATTAAATGTCATGGGTTAAATCAGTCAGGAATAGCTATGAAATCCAACAATTGCAGGTTATCATGTTTTACAGTGAGGAAAACACAAAATAAAAGCTAAACAGACACACATTCAGGGCTTTTCCAAGTTAAAATACAAATACGAGTGCTGTGTGATCCGGCACATTTATTTTGCATCTAATCTTTTTGATTAGTGTCCTCTCAAGTTTTAACCGAGTCGAAGTTTCTCTGTTCAGGCTGCTTTTTCCTTCATTCTGTGTTAAGATTTAATCTAACAGCCACACAAGAGGGTTCAACACCTATATAACACTCTCGCTCCCCATGCAGCCACGTTGACATGAAGGGCCCGAAGCCTTTGCGACACGCATCAGACCCAACGTTGCCTCCCACCGCTTGTCTTGGCGCATTCAGACTTCATCTTTCATATCCTGTTTTCTGTTAGCGTTGTTTGATGCAATGTGTACTAAGAATCCCAAAGCACAACATGTCTCGGCTCCCCCCTCCACCGGCGCAGGAACAAATCTCTGCCGAAGCAAAGCGAAAGCTCTGAAGTCTCGAGGCTTATTAACCCTCCTACACTGACAGGTCCTGCATTGATGCTGCTGCTCAAAATAACTCGCAAACAAACACACACACGGCATCAGTGAGATGTCATATGGCGGCAGGCGCACATTCTGTGTTGCGTAAGAGCGTAGTGAATCAAGGACAGAGGAAAAGATGGAAGGAGGTCAGGATGATTGATACTCGTAGCATCCGTCTCCACAGTGCGTCTGTGCGAGTGCATGTGTGTCTGTGTGCGTGAGATTTAATGCTGACACTGATTATCAGCATGTGTTTATGGCTTCAGTTTTAAAAAGCTGCTGAAGGATGATGCGTGATGATATTTATATTTTAAAATCAGGGTCAGGCTGCAAAAAAAAAAAAAAAAGTTCTGAAAAATCTTTGTGTCGCCTTTAACACTATCACCCTTTTATATAAAAAATACATTGCACTTAATTACTAGGCTAATAAAATTGTAAGATATATTGGGAATCAACATAGTGATATATAAAATCACTAAATTACAATGAGGTATTAAGATTTCACATTCAGAGAATGTGTCTTGGCTGGCTGAATATCAAGATAACACTTAATAATAAAAAAAGAGACAACACAGAGTCTTGATTTCAGTTTTGATTGTAAGTTGATTACATGAAAACATGATGCAGAAAAACAGCAAACTGTGACACATCGGTCAGACACCAACAACTAAAAAAAAAAAAGGAATATTTGGTGTCTGAACTTGAAATTTTCCAAAGCAAAAATTTAACCAGTTAATTGGTATACCATGCAATTAATACAATTAAAATATTTAATCAAATGACAGCCCTGATTTTTCGTTGAATTTCTTGTTTAAAGAAAAAAATATGGCTCATTCGGGAAATCTCTACAAAAGCATCAACTTTAGAAACAAAGACATAACCAGTGATAAACTGACTATGAGTTTGATTCAGATCTTTGTTATATATATATAAAAAATAAAAAAAATTAGAAACTAAAAAAACTAAATGACAGAAATTTGTTTATATGTGTTTGCATTTTGGAAATTCACAATTTAACTCAAAAACTTTTTGAAGTGTTATTTCAAGCAAAGCTTCGCCAAATCTGTGCCTTAAATTTATTATTTTATTTCAAATTAAATTAGTTTTAACTTAGAAAACAAAACACATTATCCAAAAATAAAAAAAATGGACAGGCAAAATAGGAATAATAATACTAAATAAATAAAAAATAAATGCATGCTAACTTCAAGAATGGCTTACACACTTTTTCACTATACATTTTAAGCCAAAACTAAAACTTTCACAGCTTGTTGCTAGCATTCCAGTTATTTTCTGACTATTTTCCAAAAGACTTGCATTGAACCGTGAAAATCACAGAGACTTGTGATAGAGCTGGGGTTTTTTATTCATGCAGTAAGCAACAAACTATATAGCTAAGCACTAGAAACCACTCTGAACACCTTAGCATCAGGGTGGTTAGTTTGGCAAGAT